>JAUEKU010104049.1:0-12884 GCA_032274805.1 Gypsophila paniculata
TTATATTATTTTTTTAAGGTTATGTGAGAGGAGAAGGTAGGAGAAGGTTGGAAAGGAGAAGGTAGATAGCATTACTCCTTATAAAAAGCCGAAAAAAAAAGAGCACAGAGTATCAAATGTGCACGCATGTAATACGTGATCATATCCCAAACCAAACCTTTTTTGAAATTTTAATACCAACAACTCAACAAGTACTCCCCCCTAGCATGCTAGCTATGCGTTCACGTTTTCATCACCATCTTAGAGTATGATCAACCATGCTAAAACAATTACATTGGACAAACTAAACAAAAAAAAGTGATTAGTAGTCTAGATCGATTTAGTCTGGATTTGAGTCGAGTAAAATTATGAAGGATGGCAAATCTCTTCCTTATGAGTAAACGAAGAGATTAATAAAAAAGATGATTGGAAAAGTAATTATATACCTTCGTGTGAAATATTATAAAATAAGTTTATGGACAGTCGTCTCACAAGAAAATTTGTACACGTATCGAGTATATTTTTATTTTTATTTTATAAAATTTATCTTTAAATTCTTAAAGAAGTTCCTAAATATCTCTTAAATGATACGAAGTATGCAAATATATTTGAAATAAGGGGAGTACCTAATTACTTACTCGACCTAAAATTCATTTAAGAGATGTTGAAAATCCGGCTTAAAAAATTGATTTTATGATAAAACATGAATTATTGTAAAGTACGCCATCTACTTTTTATATAATATGACCTAATTTGATACAGTTTATAATCTGTAAGTCTTGCTTTTTAGGATTTTAATGATTTGAAAGGAAATATAAAATTGTATGAAGAAGTTCTAAACTAAGCCGAACTGGATTGAATTGAATTTAAATTCAAATTGATAAAAACCGTATTACGTTGATGAGGTAAAATTGAGATCTTATGTTAAATTCTGTAAGTGATATTAAAATAAATTATCATAAAAATCACTCATATTTTATCGTAACCATTTATATTTGTAACCGAGAATCACAACCTTTCGTCCGATTAATATATTATCTATTGATTTTGTTTTTCATCAGTGGGAAAGAGTTCAAACTAAAATAACTATAATCGGAATTGAGAGATGACCTATTATCTTTATCAAATATCCAATCTAGTACATTTAATTAGTGACCAATTTTTAATTTCATGTAACACTGTCATTCTAAATAATTGAACAAATTCACATTAAATTATTATAAAACCATCTTTTAAATTATACTAATAGATACACCCGTAATATTAATGTTGTTTGGAGACAATAAATGCAAAACTGAAGTGATATGAAGGTTAAACAGTTGACTAAGGATTTAGGTCAGCAGTAGTAGTAGTTAGAGAATGTAACATGCATGTTTGTGTCATTGTGTGTAGTGATGACAGAGTGGCTACAAAGTACCCAATATAAAATAATGAAAATAAATAATAATTTAGATCCTGTCCATTTTCTATGAACGGTATGAGAATTTTATTTCGAGACTATTTAACGTTCAATTATTTTAACATGTGAAGAAGGAAATACAATTTAATATTGATGTATTCAATCGGAAATGAAAGTAATTCGAGATAAAAGAAATGAGAAAATCCATACTCGATAAAAAAATAAAAAAAGCAAAAAGTCTCATGTGAGATGGTCTCACGACCAATGTCGGATCCAGAAATATTTTTTTTGGTGTAGCACAATATTTATAACTATCAATATTGGGACTAATTTATAGTATAATTTAAAAATACACTAGATATTACACATAGTAACTCGTAACTCTTTATAGTCGTACAAGGATTTGATTAATGTAATGTACAATAAAACGAACATATTAATAGGAAACCAAGCTAGCTGGAGAACAACTCGTTTGATAGAAGCCTAAAAAAGAAACTACAACTAAACTAGAAGTTTTTGAAAAAGAGATTAACAAAAAAATGATAAAATGTTGCACATGAGATTTAAACCTAGGACTTAACACAACTATGGAAGTCTTTAAGGCTTTTCACTAAACCACTGCACCAAGTATATGCTCATGCAAACTTTCAACTTTCTTTGTAAATCTATGGTGTAACACGTGCTACACCATAGTAAAGGGTGGATCCGCCCTTGCAACCAGCTCGTCACCGACACAGATCTACAATTGTGGTATCCCGACGGTGTATCAAATTTCGTGGACTTTGCAAAACTCGGGAAGAAAGTTTATTGGTTGTGGATTTTATAATCGGAAGACGAATTTACGTGGGTGTTAGTTCTTCGAATGTGTCAAATGTGAGCGTACCGATTTAAAATTAAGGTTTATTGAAAACAATTTGCACTTTGGTGAAAAATGAATAGATCAAAAGACTAACAGGATAATAAACATATGAATTTACGAAGATGATGATTGAGTTGTAAGGTTGAGTGAACGAAGAAGATGAGGGGGTTGGAGAAATGAACTAGGAAGTAATTTTGTGGAGTAAAAATGGGGTTGAGGAAATGAGTTGGGATTTGGGAAGAGTAAGATGAAAGGGTAGTTTAGGGGGAAATTAAAGAAAGCACGCATTTAATTAACGGTCAACGACGGAGTTGACTAAAATAGACGGAAAAGAGTGGTTTGGCTAGATTAGACAAAAAAAAAAAAAATATATTTGATAGTGCAAACTTAAGGCAGTGCTCTGCAAAGAGACCTAAATGTTAGACATGATTTGACAAAAAACTCAAAAAATAGATACAAATGTATTTGAGGTATTTACTCGGACTCTTTGAAGAGAACCTTCTACATTATTTTGTACGGTGTAATTTATTTCTACTCTGTATTACTTTTATTTTTCGGTCGAGTTTATTTAGAAGAGTTGATGAATTACCTAAAGATGGCATAAATACATTTTTGATGCCAATAATACAAAGACGAACACAGCCACATGAACTTTATGTCACCTCATCAATCTAGCATGAATAACCTCAAAGCTTAAATAGAAAAAGAAAGAGACAAGTAAATACAAAAAACTTGTTTTCTCCAATGTCACCGAATATAAAATCAGTTGTAATGAAAATACAATTTATAAGAATCGTAAAATTGTTTATACACCACAAGGGAGCATTAAATTATAAACTCAATTATATTTTTCTATACATAATATAATCATATCATATTGATAATTAAAATTGTAACATCATATACCAAATATTAAATGTGATAAATTTAAAACATAAGACGGGAAATAAAATAGGACCGCAACATTCTAAACCGTATCGAAGTCGCATGTAGTCCAAAATAGGAAAATGACATAGCAGAAAATTTCAACAGAATGAAATAAAATTCTCCAATTTCAACCCTAATAATTTGAAACATTTCTTCAGTCAACTCACCTTTGACTTGTCTCTTTTTACTACTACTTTACTATTTTATTATTATTATTTTTATTATTATAATTTTTATTATTATACTCTTTATTTTATTCTCTTACACTCTCAATTATTTTAAGGTTATCCTGTTTAATTTCTGGGTTTTGTTGGGTTTTTCGAGTTATTTCTAAAGATTATAACTTTAATTTGATTTAGTTTACTTTAATTAATTGTAATTTTAGGTTAAGATCTGAACTTGGGAAATGTAATTTGATGATTTTTTTGGTTGATATCCGTAAATTTCTTCATGTTTTTAGGAAGATTATATCATTAATTTCAATGGGTTCTTGTTAATATCTTCTTTTTATGCTATAATTCATGTCAAAATTTTATTGTTGATCAGTAATTTTTGTGTAAATTTTGTTGTAAAGTGGGTTCTTTAGGGTTTTAGCATGGAGTTGAAGAAGGAAAAGTCGGTGAGGTATGTTCTTAAGGCAATTCTTTACGTTTGCTTTGGGATCGGTTTTTTAAGGAGAGTATGTACACGTGGTAAAAAGTAGCATTCTGAATTATTTAAATTTAGTACAGAAGTTTTATTTAAAGGAAAGCGTAAAGAAATGGATGACGTAGGGAGTAAAAAGCTTCTTGCTTATAATTGTTCATGTTTTGTGTATGATATGATTTGATTGTGGGTATTATTGTTGAATGCTGATGAAATGTTATATTTATGCTTGTTGTTTATAAAATACTTTGTATGATAATTGATACTATGGTTTGTATTGGAGTGATTCTTCTATATAAGATCGTTGTATGTGTGTAATGGACTACGGAGTATTTGTAACTCAAATGTGACAATTATAGTGCTTATTGCGACCAAGATGTGACTCCTTTAGAGGTTTGAAAATTGCCACGTTAAGCATTAGGTCATATAGTTAGTCACAATGAGCTCGTCGTATGCGTAGAACATTTGAGGATTAGTGTTTTTAATATGGGTGTTATTGTTGAATGTTGGTGAAATGTTAATTTATGCATGTTATTTATGAAATTATTTTAGGTTTTATGATGGCGATAAAAAAGAAGCGGGTATTGTATTACCAAATATAGTTCCTACAAGATTAGAGAAGTCGGGTTCAGCTTATAAGCTTTCATCAACATATTATAACAACAATGGCGGTACTAGTTTGAGAGGTAGTCGTCGAATAGGTGAGCTCTATAGGCATGGAAAGCCTAAGATGTTGTCACATGAGAAGGTGTCATGGAGAAACAAGATACTAGATCCCGGGAGCGAGATTGTGTTGAAGTGGAACAGGGTTTTCATCGTGGCGTGTTTGTTGGCTCTTTTTGTAGACCCGCTCTACTTTTATTCACCCGTAATCCATGGTGATACGCAGACGTCGTGTGTGCAAATGGATTTGAGATTGCAAATTGTTGTTACACTCTTTCGGACCTTAGCGGATCTCTTTTACCTCCTCCACATAGTCATCAAATTCAGAACTGCTTATGTTGCTCCTAGTTCTCGGGTTTTTGGAAGGGGTGAACTTGTGAAGGATCCTAAGATGATTGCACGACGGTACATGCAGACTGATTTCTTCATTGATATGATTGCCACATTACCCCTACCGCAGGTATGTTTGGTTCCATTTTGAGGACATCTCATAATCGTAATGTTTTAATATTCATGTAGACATTTTCACTTCATTGTTTATCCCGTATTCTTCTGAATACTTCTCAGATCGTCATCTGGTTCATTATACCCGCATCAAGGACTCCAAGAACTGATCATAAGAACAATGCACTTGCACTTATTGTTTTGCTTCAGTACGTTCCTCGATTGTATTTGATCTTCCCTCTGAGTTCTGAAATCATAAAGGCGACTGGGCTTGTCACAAAGACTGCTTGGGCTGGAGCAGTGTACAATTTGCTGCTGTATATGTTAGCTAGCCATGTATGAACTTTTCTCCTTTCAATCTACCAACTGCAGTTACTTTTCTTTTGACAAGATTGATGTCCTGACTGCACTGACGACCATGTTATAGACTCGCATAGATTTTGATGACTCCACACATATCATAATCTAATTGAAGCTCTGTATTTTTCAAGGCATCGGGCTCATTTAACTAGTCATATTGATTTTTGTTTTCATACTTAAATCATGGAAAATATGACTATGCATCCTTCCAACCTCTCTGTATTTTGAAGAAGTTTATTTTTTGTTTCCGTCCTTTGGTCTTGTCTGAAGTTATTATGTTTTGTATGATAATTTTTGTTCATGCGCTTAGGATTGACCGTGAAAAACATTTCAAACTGAAGTAATAGGTGATAAAATGCACGATGTAATGAAGTATTTTGTCGCTCTATATCCTATTTCTGGCGCTGTCGCATTATGACTGAAAATCTGTATGCAGGTTTTGGGGGCAGCATGGTATTTGTCATCCATTGAGCGGTACACACACTGTTGGAAGTTGAATTGCAAACACGAAAAGACACCTATAGCATGTGAACCTCATTTTTTAGACTGTAGTTCCCTCGACATGTTATCTCGTAAGCTTTGGGCAAACACAACTGCTATATATAGCAACTGTGATCCAAAGAGTAGCAGCTTCCAGTATGGAATTTTCGAGAATGCAGTGACGAAAAATGTCGTCTCCTCCACATTCATTCGCACGTACTTTTACTGTTTGTGGTGGGGCTTACAGCAATTGAGGTAAGACTTCCAAACTATGGCCGGTCGATTAGTGTTTGGTATATGGAGTATAACTTTGGTGCATCCCTGGGTAACGATAAGTCAACTAAAGGAATCGGTTTCCTGAGTCAACTGTGTAGAATTCTTCTGTTAAAGTTGCTTATGTTAGAATATCTTTACTACCGTCTGCAACCAATGTTGACACACGTGGAGCACGTCATTTATTTAGGCCATCTAGTGCTTATTTAACCAATTCCTGCTATTTTCTCAATCATTACTCGTATATTTTTGGTGTCAATACTCTCTTTTTATGAAGTCTACTGATTATGCAATATATACCTCATTTGCACACTTCTGTTACCTGTCCGTTTAAGGGTCAGAAATAAATGAGACGTTAGTTGCTATAGTTCTCAAGGATTTTGTATATTCTTTTGGTTGATTTGTGCTTTGGCTTTTTATCGGAGTTGCAAGAGATATACTCTTCCTGCGCGTCGGTTGTTCTGTGTCAGTCGCCAAATTTCTCAAGTCTCCTTAATGTATCAGTTGTCGGTATTGCAGCTCTTACGGGCAGAATCTAGATACAAGCACATTCATTGGGGAGACATCCTTTGCCATACTCATTGCAATCTTAGGCCTTGTTCTCTTTGCGCATTTAATTGGAAACATGCAGGTATTTCATTTTTTATCATCTTAAAGGTCTGTAGTATGTACGACATATGAATTATTAGAGATCAAATGCATTACACAATTCTGCGTTGCAATTTTGTTCTGCCTTCCAGTCCAAAGGGTGTTACCGTGTTACTGATCGTGTATTGTTGTGTAGACTTATCTGCAATCTATTACTGTACGGCTCGAGGAGTGGAGACTTAAGCGAAGAGATACCGAAGAATGGATGAAGCATCGGCAACTTCCTGAAGACCTTAGACAGCGTGTCCGCCGCTTTAATCAGTATAAATGGCTTGCAACACGAGGCGTGGATGAAGACTCTATATTAACCAGCTTACCTGTTGATCTACGTCGAGATATCCAGCGCCACTTGTGCTTGGACCTTGTTCGAAGAGTATGTTTAACTACAGTGGTTGACTTGTACTCTCGTTGCCATTTTCATTCCTTTCTCGGTTATTGTGCCATTATTGAAATGTAAAGTCCTTCTGAATCGAAGGTAGTAATAAATAATAAGTTACATAATCACCCATCATTATGGCACCATGCAGGTTCCTTTCTTCTCACAGATGGATGATCAGCTTCTTGATGCTATATGCGAGCGTCTGGTATCCTCATTATGCACAGAAGGCACTTACATTGTTAGGGAGGGTGATCCCGTGGCAGAAATGATTTTCATAATCAGAGGGAGGTTAGAGAGTTCCACCACAAATGGGGGTCGAACAGGTTTTTTCAATTCAATCACTCTAATGCCCGGAGACTTCTGTGGTGAGGAATTACTCGGTTGGGCTTTGAACCCGAAATCCACCCTCAATCTACCTTCATCGACCAGAACCGTCAGAGCCCTTGTTGAAGTGGAAGCCTTTGCATTAAGAGCTGAAGACCTGAAATTTGTAGCGAGTCAATTTAGACGGCTTCACAGCAAGAAACTTCAGCATACGTTTCGGTTCTACTCTCACCATTGGAGGACTTGGGCCGCTTGCTTTATACAGGCTGCCTGGCGGCGGTACAAGAGGAGGAAAATGGCTCGATGTCTTTCTGCACTCAACTCATTCGCTTCTGAGAGAGACAGTGAGGAAGGCCGGGAGGAAAGTGAGCCACCAGCTCCTGAGGAGAAATCAAAGCTTGCAGTCACGCTTCTGGCCTCGAAATTTGCAGCGAATACAAGGAGAGGGGCTCAGAAGATTAAGTTACAGAAACCTGAAGAGCCCGACTTTTCAGCTGACCTAGATGATGTATAATACATATAGAGTATATAAACAGATTCTTGGACTTCATACTGTCATGGCAAACCGAGGTATATACTGGGTACCGCATTCTTTAAATGGTGGGCTGAAGTTGGAAGCTCCGATCACAACTACTAGCCTGCAGTATTCAGTGGACATTGTACTCTGGCAACGATGGATACTCTTAGAAACTACCGTGGTGAAGATGGTGCAGAGTTTGGGGAAGTGATAGGGCATCACCAAGTCGTACCGTGGTAGGGATTTTAGAGTTTCCATCACTTACTAGAATTTATTATTGTGCTAATGTAATACTCACTCCGTATAATTCAAGATAAAAGAAGACATTAGATATTATGATCATACATGTCCTATGTAATGTGTAGATTAAAAGAAGTCATGATGGAAACCTTTTATGATCTTGTCATGTAAGGCCCGTTCTTCTCTCGACATAATTTCACTAGTTCAATTCAACTTCCTTCAATACAATTTTGTTCTTATTCAGTGTTGATAAATTCAATTCAATTTTGTTTTAACTTCAGTTATACTTAAAGAACTGAAGTACAAGTTTTCACGGAATAACACATCTAAATTCGCAATACCTCGTAAATAGTAGGTAACCCCCATTCCTTACAAATTCGCACGATTGTAATTCTTTATTATTAGACGGGCTATCACATGACATCTTAAAATCTCAATATACCTTTATGAAATTGCTCAAACATTATTTATATATATACCCATTTGACGAAGAAGAGGAGGAACGACTATTCAACTAACATAAAATAAAATAAACCGTCGTATTCATACAAGGGTACCATGCCACTAGTAATTGAGAAAGCATGGGATGGGAGTATAAACAAAAAGAAAGTGAAAAGAAGGAAGAAGTGTAGCCAAAAATATTAGTGAGAAAGGAAGATAATGTGGATTAGAGTTGGAGCAGAAACATGTGGAGCATCAAGTTCATCATCCACACTTGTCACATTTTCAGTCTTTAAATGCCCTCCTACAAATCTGTTTCGTAAACCTACAACCTGTGTTTTCACACCTTCTTTTGTCTCTGCTTCCCTCTCTTCCTCCTCCTCCACCCCTTCTTCTACTTGTCCCAGGTTTAAAAGAACTAAAACCAAAAGACGGTCTTTTACGATGAATTTCTTTCTTTAATATGTCTTTGTTGTTTGGAACATTGGAGCAATTGGGTTTCGTTTAATTTAGTGAACTGAGTGTTTTATTGTACATAACTTTGACAAATTAGGGTTCTTTTTAATTTGGAACAACTTTTGTTGACAGAAATTTTGTTCTTTGTGATATAAATTTGGGGTTAATGACTGCTTTCTATGTGAAAGTGGAAAATTTCAGTCAGTACGTCTTGTTGAATGTATTTTTTATTTAAGTGGAAGCTTAGTATCTGAATTTCGATGTTCGATTAGCTTGTTGTTGAGGTCTCTTCCTACGTGTTTGTAGTGCACTGTCCCACATCGATAGAATTAGTCGGTGGGCTGCTCTTTCCATTATCAATTGGTTTTAGGATTGAACTTCACTAGCGGACCTGTTCCTTTAGCATGCTGTATAAGAGTCGAGAGTAGGGAGCCTCGATATAATTTTGATTGGTAATCTAAAACTACTCATTGGGGGATTTCAAGTCAAGTAGGGTGCTTCTATATCTTTATGAATGTTTCAAACTTGCTAATATGTACCGAGTAATTAAGAGGGGGGGACGTCGTTCATAACTTTTGGACTGAGTTAGGCAAGTGAATTCCTGTTAACTTTTACCCCGTCAGAATTCGATGGTAGGAACATTTGGGCTACTGGGTTCTTTTACGGTAGGATTTGGTGCTTATTCATTTGATAATTAGGTCTTGTTATTCGGAAAATTTAGGACAAATGGTGCTACTTGGGTCTTCCTACTGAGTTATTATCTGAAAGTTTGAACTATGCTCAGTCTTATGTTTGATACCAGTATACTTTCTGCAGGGGAAGCTCGGTTTTCGATCCATTGGGTATCAAGCATGATAATTTGCGGGGTGTAGCTGGTTTGTGGGATGAGGTTACAAGCTTTCTTACACAGACTTTTGAGAGTACCTCTGGTGCGAAAAAGGATAGACCATCATCGGGTCGTGGAGTTGCAGGTATGGTTTTACCCTTAGGATAAGCTCTCTTTATATTGTTTTGTTTGACGGTTACCATCTGAGTTTGTTTAATTTTGTTAGTGCTAAATTGGCAGCTGCAATCGAGGACAGTTCTATCGATTTTGGGGACTTCTTTAAAGGTCCATTGCCCGGAAAATTTCTTAAACTGTTGGGACTTTTGGCCTTGTCTCGCCTTGGGATATATGTGCCTCTTGGTGGCGTGAATAGAGCGGCTTTTGTGGGTAACATAGATCAGAACAGCTTTATTAGTACTTTGGATACTTTTTCCGGTGGTGGCATCGGGAGACTTGGGATATGTTCGCTTGGAATCGTTCCCTTCATCAATGCACAGATTGTTTTCCAACTTCTTGCACAAATCTACCCCAAGTTGCAAGACCTTCAGAAAAGAGAAGGTGAAGCTGGGAGGAAGAAGATCTTGCAATATACTCAATATGCGTCAGTTGGTTTTGCGTTAGTGCAGGTAAGCGAGTTTCATACTTGCATGTTATATAGCGATTAACTGGTCCAGCTAAGCAATTAACGGTGACACTGTTACAGGCAATTGGGCAAGTATCGTTCCTTCGTCCTTACGTCAATGACTTCAGCACAGAATGGGTTCTTTCATCAGTTGCTTTGTTGACGCTTGGTTCAGTGTTTACAACATACCTTGGCGAACGCATCTCTGATCTTAAACTTGGAAACGGTACTTCACTACTAATCTTCACCAACATCATCTCGTACTTGCCGGCATCGTTTGGAAGGACTTTTGCAGAGGCATATCAAGAAGGGAATTATACTGGCCTTGCCATCATACTCGCATCCTTTGTGTCTTTGGTCTTTGGTATTGTTTATGTGCAGGTAATTAAGAAATACGTCGTCAGATTCTTCAGATGATTGGTCATATGGTAAGGTAGAAACTAGTTACGACTCGGACAAAATGTCGCAGGAAGCAGAGAGGAAAATTCCGATCAACTATGCATCAAGATATTCAGGCAGAGGCGGTGGACTTCAGAAAGCTGCTTATCTACCTTTCAAGGTTGGTCTTCTGCTAATACAATTTTCATGTGCTTGTACAAAGCTTATTTTCTGTTAGCCTAATCTAATCTCACAATCTCTGGCCTTCGCTTCAAATTATCGTGCTTATTCACATAGTGTTCTTATCCGTTCTGTTTCCTGTTTGTTTTGTTAGGTTAACAGTGCTGGAGTAATGCCTATTATATTCTCAACCTCATCGTTGGCTCTTCCGGCTACACTGGCTCGCTTCACAGGCTTGGATATTTTGAAGAATGCCGCGGTCGCTTTGAGCCCTGGAGGTATAGTCAAGAATTTCGAATAATCTTTCGATTGATCATTCATGAATGTTTTGTGTAGTCACGTTAAGATTCGTATGGATATGTTCTCAGTTCAATTATCTCAGTCGAGCAGCTCCCCTTTCCACAGCGACAGAAAATCGATTTAATTGCTTGCTTGGTAAATATTTCAATTGATTTGCAAACCACTTTGCAGGTTCTTTCTATACACCAACAAACATAATGTTAATAGCCTTTTTCAACTACTACTACACTTTCTTGCAATTGGACCCTGATGATGTGAGCGAGCAATTGAAGAGGCAAGGTGCATCTATTCCACTTATCCGCCCTGGTCGGAGTACTGCTGTTTTCATAAAGACGGTATCTCTCTTTCGATCTTGTCATCCTATCTCTATACTGTAAATTTTTGCTTTCCTTCACGCCACAAACTTCGAGGTTTGTGAGGAGGTGCCACATTTGTGGTCTTGATGCTGACGCGTTTCAAACCAACGTCATGACGGCCAATGACTTTACAGTCTTAGGTTTAACTTGTTTTGATTGCTTGGTGAAAATTAGGTCCTTGGTCGAATATCAGTACTAGGTTCGGGATTCTTGGCAATACTAGCAGCTGGTCCAGCTCTAGTGGAACAAGCTACTCATCTCACTGCATTTCGTGGATTTGCCGGAACTTCAGTCCTCATTCTTGTCGGTTGCGCTACCGACACTGCCAGGAAAGTGCAAGCAGAGCTAATTTCTCAGAAGTACAAGAATATCGAGTTTTATGATCTTAATAAGTAGCTCAACTCTTGAAGGAGCAACTGTCTCATTAAATTCCTTGTGTATCTGTGAGTCATAGTTTTCTGGCTTAAAAGATATTGCTTATTACTCCGTAATGTTGCTGTATATTTTTTGACAAGCGGTACTTTCACAAGACACTGTAAAATATACGAAAGACAGCTGATATAACTGGAAATGCCTTCGGAAAAAAAATAGATACATCTTTTTTCTTATTAATGTATATTGATCGAATCATCCAAAAACAAAAGGTATTCCAATCCGGTTCAACAGAAAAATATGTGGACTAGTACAACAACAATATCACCCAACCACCTCTGAAGCTCCTGTGTTATGGAGACATAAGCGCGACAAATGTAGATCAGAAGGGTCGAGATTGATAACTCCAGGCGTCTTGGATCACTTTTAGCACTGATGAGAGATCGGTCGTTTGGTAGACGGCTGGGTTCCTGCATCCCTAATCTGTTTGCTGACAGCATTCATTGGTTTGCAGGACAACATGCTGCACCAAAAATGCTAAGAAAAGTTAATTAATGAACAGAACATTTTTCATAGTTTAAGTTATGTTCCGAAAAAACCATAATGAGCCAAACAAAAGAGCAAAAGACGACCTTAATTTGAGTCCTATTATAGGTGTAGGTTATGTGGACGTTTCCATTCTTCGCCTGGATAACCGCTGGGTATGAGAATTCCATTTCTGGCGTACCATCTTCAAGCGTCAAAGCATCAACCCATGAGTCACCGTCATCGTACGAGCTGGCCACCTTGAGTATCCCCCGAGAATCAGTGTTGTAA
>JAUEKU010104160.1:0-12884 GCA_032274805.1 Gypsophila paniculata
CAGTCGTTTATTTCGTCTTGTGATGCATGCCACCGCACGGGAAACATTTCTCGTAGACATGAGATGCCGTCGACGGGTATTCTAGAGGTTGAGATTTTCGATGTGTGGGGAATTGATTACCAAGGGCTGTTTCCTTCTTCTCGAGGAAACCGCTACATTCTAGTTATTGTGGTCTATGTCTCCAATTGGGTTGTGGTCGTTGCATCTCCTACCAACGATGCAAAGACGGTCATTGCGCTCTTCAAGAAGATTATTTTCCCACGCTTTGGTGTTCCGCGAGCTGTTATAAGCGATGGTGGTTCTCATTTCCATGAGAAACGGTTTGATGCACTCTTGTTGAAGTAAGGTGTGACTTACCGTTGTGGGTTGGCCTATCATCCTTAAACGAGTGGCCAAGTTGAGGTTTCTAATCACGAGCTGAAATCTATCCTTGAAAAAGTGGTTTCAAAATCACGAAAGGATTGGATCATGAAACTTGATGACACTCTTTGGGCTTATAGAACGACATTCAAGACGCCGATTGGTGCTTCCCCTTATCGACTTGTCTATGGTAAGTCCTGTCACTTGCCAGTTGAGCTCGAGTATAAGGCGTATTGGGCAATTCGTGACCTCAAGTTGGATCCCTTGCTAAGTGGAGCCAAGAGGCTTGAGCAATTGAACAAGCTGGACGAATTTAGGCTTAAGCCTATGATATTGCTTGTATTTACAAGGATAAGACAAAGCTATAGCATTATAAGATGATCATTTCTCGCGAGTTCGCTGTAGGGGATCGAGTGCTGCTGTTTAATTCCCGACTCCGTCTTTTTCCTGAAAAGCTCAAGTCTAGATGGTCGGGTTCGTTCACTGTGACGAAAGTTAGTGAGTTCGACTTTGTGGAATTTCAAGCTAATAACGATGGTCGACGGTTCAAGGTGAACGCCCAACGAGTCAAGTTATATCGAAATGGAGCATTTCTTGGGTCCATTGAAGACATTTCCTTGAGTTCGGACCTTAGCACTTGATGATGTGAGTCACTACGGTCGTGCGAGACCGTCATAATCCAACGCTAACCGGAAGGAAATCCGGCTTTGTAGGTATTTAGTATGTTTTTAGGTCGTTTTTCATTACTATCATTAGCTTAGTTTACTGTTATTTTTGAGAGCGAGTGACGCAGGGACTTAATTATTCGAATTCGTATCAGTACATGTACCCTTTGATTGAGTCCCGAGAGGTTCGACCGATCAGAAACTCCAAAATACATCAGCAGCGAAAATAGGCGAATACTAGATTGAGCGGTGTTGTGCTCGATCGAGCGACCAGGAGCTCGATCGAGCGTTAGAACGCTCGGTCGAGCAGCGGAGCAGATAGCATTGCGTCGGTTTTTTTAAACCCCGAAACAATTCTACCCCCCCAGCTTCAAAACACACTCACTCACATCAAAACACCCCTTCTCTCACTGGTAGGGGTTAGTCGTATCCCTATGCAAAGATAACCCTATGGTCATTAGCAAATGTAGATAGCGAAGTCAGGGGTCGAACCACAAGGATAGGAGATACAATTGCTAGTTATCTATGGACAGATTATTGATTAACAAGGTCACAAGTTTGGTTTGTTTCTAAACTAATAAACATAGTAAAAGTAAATAGGAATTAATTAATAGAGAAACGAGTCTAAGGTCTCAGGTTCACAATAAATAATAATCAGGGATTAAGGAAATCAACATCGTAAATTAATTACTCAACTATCGAAGGTCATAAGATCGGCCAATCTATTATGTCCTATAAATCTGCAACTCAACTTGCGGTTGCTATTAATTAAGTCTGTTTTACCAATTGTTGTAACCCCAATTAGTCTTAACCCGGTCGGTGATAAACCTAGTTTGCAAGACTACTTAATCAATTTTGATCAGTAATCAATCAACCAAGATTAAAACAAGAATAAGACGATAGCAAACAATCAATTCAAGCACAATCAAAAGATCAGTTCATCCCCCTTATATTATTTAAAGTTCCCTCTCAAATCCTAGATGTATATTTAGCTGCTCATATCAAGAAGAAAAAGAACAATAAGATTAATGAAAGACATGATAAAAAGAATAAGTAAAAGGATAGATTGAAATACCAATTACAAAGGTTAAAATCATGAAAATGAAAACAAAGTTGCAAGCTTTTAGATAGAGAAGCTCTCAAACCCTAAAACCTAAAAATAAAATGCTAGAAGTTTTGTGAATTAAATAGTGTCTGGAATAAGTCTTTTTGTTTCCTATTTATACTAATACAAAATAAGGAAAGTTGAAACAAAATTGTCCCGTAACAGCCCCGCAGCTTGATCCAGCCAGAACGAGCCAACGCGATCGAGCCACGCCCTAGCTCGATCGAGCCAAGGAGCTACTCAATCGAGCCAAGCTCTTGTCAGTTAGTTCTTGCTTGTTTTCTTCACTTCTTTTATCCGTCTTTCTTCATGACTTGACCGCCTTCAGCAGCACAACAATCAACTCTATGCCGATACGCTATGGATTAGCTCAGTCAGCTAAATCTTGCAAAATAACAAGTAAAACGGCAGTACCGACATTCTAGACAAAATGTATCACATATAACTTAAATAAGCTTAAAGCATGACAAAACGCGATACTAAAGGGGATGTAAACATATATAAATAATGCACTTATCAAACTACCCCAAACCAAGCCTTTGTTTGTCCTGAAGTAAACTACCCAACAATCAATTGCAAGAATGGAGGACAAACGAGTGTAGGAAATCACAACCCATCGTCACAAAGTTCACGGTCTCATACAAAAGTGTAGTCAACTATACTCGCTTCCTCATCAATTAAATAGAAGAGTTACGGAGCAAACAAAATTATAACCTAACGGCGGAATAACGCAAACTCCATGCAATAACTTTGACCGTATGCACCCACCTAAACGCTGAGACCAATAAGTAATCTCACAAACTCAACGACTAGAAAAACTACTCTAACTATGCACGTGATCACCCCAAATGCATTCAAAGTCATTTCAAGCGAGGTTTCCAAGGGTTAAAATGTCAGGCTTATGTTAATAAGGGAAAAAAGTGGTAAATCATTTGGGAAATGTGGAGCTAATAAAAGCTTACAGTTGTATCAAAGATCAACCAGACACATTCCCAACTACACTTCTTATCAACGCTTTCAACAATGACAATACATACAACACAACTTTAGTTCCCGAATATCTGAATTAAATCACAAAAATCGCCAAGTATAGCCGATCATTTACATTTTTTTTCTCTTTTCTTTTCTTAATTCTCTTTTTCATTTTCGTTTTCTTTTCTTTCCTTTGATCGGGATTTGAACTTGAGACAACTGAGTGAAAAGCAAAATCTCTCAAGAAATAACACATACAGAAATACTCTTTCTTCGGTCTTAAAAATATTCATAACACCAAACTCCAACTTATCAATTCACGGACTATACTCACTACCTTCCCAACCTAATACTCCGTGATACACAACAAAGATCCCAAATGCAACTGTTCGGCCCGAAAATGATTATTCTGGAATGTAGCTAATATATAATAAAGTTTAAAAACAGGTTGTAAAGGCTAAGATGAGTTACAAAAGAGAGACCTAAATCTAAAGGGTAAGAAAGATGTGCAATTTACGCTATGTGGAGTTCAATATAAGTAACCAAAAACAAGTAACTCTTCGTGCAATGCTCGATCATATAAATGCAAATCAAGTTCAAACAATGACAGAATTCAAGTTTTCATTTCCTAGCAGGAGTTTTTTACAATGTCTAGTGGAATGCGTAGTCTAAGAAATGTGCCCCGTCTACGTCACCTATTCCTTTGTCAAATCATAGTCATCTTACTCAAATTACCTCAAGGATGAAAGATAGGGTAGGCAAAGCATAAGCATCATACACAATTAAAAGACTCACTAGCTAACGATGGGTGTATCTCAAAAGACAATATAACTATTCCAACACAAAGGTCTCTAAGACTGTCTAATGGTCAAAATTTTCAAAAATTTCTGGTCGAATGCAATCTCAACACACCAAAAGACTTCTTCCCCTAACCTAAATGTCACAGTGTCCTCAATGTGACGCTATCAGCAAAATATCACACATATCGCAGCAAACCTATGAGGGTAAAGCTAACAAAGGGGAAAAGTAAAAATAAGGAAGGATAATACCGTGGAAATGAACTCTGAAAGCTCCCCCAAACCAACATGAAAAATGGGGCAAAGTTGCATGCTGCCACTATCGTAAAAACGGCATAAGTCTTCATAAATCGGCACAAGCTCGGGGCAAATATACGTATCCTATCGCGCTTCACACAAAACAAAGAAAGTCTAAAAGTTACAAAGTCACACAAAAATACTAATAAAACTCGGATTGTCTTCCGGGCAGCGCTGGTTTATAAAGATCCCGCACGACCATATTTCAGCACAGAACAAATAAAAGAAGCACGACACGGCCGTTGACTAGATGCAAAACCTCTACTATCTTGAACCACTCGAGGTCTCCATGCTACGCCATCTTCCGGAGACATTGGCTCAAGCCGTCACCTTTCAGCTCATGGCAACACCAGACCACCATCACTAGCATCAAATAAGTCCGCAGGCTATAGCCTTCTTCTCCCCACACCAGCCTTACAGTCATCCTGTGATAGACCTATAATAAGATAAGCAACTGAAAAGACCTCCACATGACCTCCAAATGTGAGACGGAGGTCTAACATCAATAGCACAAAGCGACTACTCCGTGACATGCACATGACTAGTCTCTATTAGGCTAGATGTTTTAAGAACATCTAACTAGGTGTGTACTAGTTTCTCATCTCCCACTGTAAAGGTGAAGGTCTTATAACCCACATCTATCTATGCACCAGTAGTGTGCAGAAAGGGCCTGCCTAGGATAATGGGGGTCCGGACGTCCTCAGGAATATCCATAACTACAAAGTCTACGAGGATAAAGAACTTTCCAACCCGTACTAGGACGTCCTCAAATATGCCAAAAGGATGCTTAACAGAACGATCAGCCATCTATATGGTCAAATTATTACATTTCAACACACCCATATTAGCCTTTTGGCAAATAGAGTAGGTTAGGATGCTTGCACTAGCTCATAGATCGTACAAAGCATTGTCAATGGACACAAGACCTATAGCATACGGGATCGAAAAACTATCGGGCTCTATAAGCTTAGGGGGCAACCGAATCTGTAAAACCGCACTACACATCTCACAAAAGGCAACAGTCTCAACTTCACTAAAAGTTCGCTTACGAGTCGGAATATCTTTCATAAATTTTGCGTAAGCGGGAATCTGAGTGAGTAACTCGGTGAAGATGTCGTTTACCTGGAGCTTTCGAACGACCTCCAAAAATTTATCAAACTGCAAATCCAAATGGGTCTTCTTACGCTCGCGCTCGGGAAATGGAAGAGCAATGTGAATTGGGCCTTGCGTAGTTGGTTTTGTAGCAGCGGAGTTCAAAATAGAAAAAGTAGGAGCTACAGGTGTGGCTCGATCAAGCACACCCAGACTCAATCAAGTGGAGGCTGGCTCGATCGAGCTACCCCTTGCTCCATCGAGTGGATTTTCGGCAAAAGTTTCTACATCGTTTTTTGTGCCCGATCGATCAAGCTTAGTATTTCTCAACCGAGTTACCTGTACATCAGCAGTTTTCAGCGTAATCTCTAATTCTTCACCCCCCAACTCTGTCTCATCAGTCACCTCGACCCATTCATTGTTATTCTCCAGCATCTTAGGACCTTCGTAGTACCCTCCGCTTCTTAGAGTGATAGCATTAGCCATTTCATGTAGTTGCGTACCTTGAGGAGGAGGCGAATCGGGTGCCCTTTTAGCATTAGAAGTGGCAAGTTAGGCGACTTGAGTGTCCAAGATCTTGTTGTGAGCAACTCAAAAATTCGCTTGTCTTTCTTGATCTAAGCGACCAAGCTTTGTTGTAAAATAGCCTTGAGCTCAGCTATGTCATTGTTTGGCGGAGGTGGAGGCGGTTGATGTTGTGGTTGATATGGAGCGTAGGATGGCTGGTTAAAATTGTTTTGAGGTGGTTGGAAGTTTCGGTGGGGAGACACATAAGGAGCTTGTGGCGGATTGGGTGCATTTTGGCTTCGATAAGGCGGTGCGAAGCGATCGAAGCCGGGTTGATAAGGAAGATTTTGTTGATATGATTGAAAGGCATTGACTTCCCCATAGGCACCTACACGCTCATGGGGATAGTGTCCCAGAATTCCACAACTAGCACAAATTACCTCCGGTTGAGTCACAACATTGACTTATTGAGGTGGAATAGAGGATTGTGCACCCATCATCTTGTCCAATTTCTCATTCAGACCGACAATTTGAGCATTAAGGATGGAACAACTGCCATTGTTAAAAGCTTGTCGAGAGTTGCCTCTCGGATTACCATATTCTTCCTTGTGTATTGTCATCTCCTCAATCGTATTCCATGCTTGGTCGTCATCTATGTTATTGGCGAATCGACCATTAGTAGCGGAATCAAGAATAGGTCGACACTCCTCAAACAGACCATTATAGAATTGCAAACATAGCATCCACTCATCAAAACCATGGTGGGGGCATTCACGAACCAATTTCTTGAAATGCGCCCACGCTTCACTCAAGTTTTCTTGCGGAGTTTGTTTGAAACTAGAAATTTGGCTCCACAGAAGGTTGGTCTTTTGTGGTGGAAAATACTTTCTGTAGAAGGCCATAGCAAGTACACTCCAAGTATTGATTTCCGGTTGGTTCTTAAGGAGCTCAGTTATCCATTCGCGAGCAGCGTCGCGTAGTGAGAATCGAAATAACATCATCCGGATCTGGTCTTGCGTGATATTGGTCTGGACAATGGTGGAGTAATAGTCGACATAACTCCGCATGTGCTTTGTAGTGTCCTTCGTAACTTCTCCATCGAATTGGTTGCGCTCAACCAAATTAATGAATGAGGTCTTAATCTCAAATTTGTCAGTAACAATATCCGGCATAGCAAACTCGGTAGACAAAGCAGTCTCCTGGGGCACAGAGTGTGATGCAAGTTTAGGCATCGTTGAATGAATGTACTCTTCGTAGGACTGTCGTTCAGCAACGAATTCTTCGTGAATAGCTTCTAAGGTGGCAAGATAAGCAGCTCTCGCAATCTCACGGAAAAAGTTCATGTTTCTGCGAAATGTTCTCTTAGGTTTGAGATCGTATGGTAGTGGACCTGAAGGATAAGAAGATCTAAGTTTAACCAGAAAACTACAAGAAAACCGTGAGAGACAGTCTCGAGGAACTAATGCTCCTCGAGAGAAGGAAAATAATCTAGAATCTAATAACAAGCAACATAAACTACACCGTCTCCCCGACAAAGCGCCAAAGCTTGGTAGAGGTTAGTCGTATTCTTATGCAAAGATAACTTTATGGTCACTAACTAATGTAGATAACGACGTCAGGGGTCGAACCACTAGGAGATGGGATTCAATTGCTAGTTATCTATGGACAGATTCTAGACTATCAAGGTCACAAGTTTGGTTTGTTTCTAAACTAATAAACGTAATAAAAGTAAATGGGAGTAAAACAAGATAAAGGCGAATCTAGGGTCTCGGGTTCACAATGAATAAAAATCAGAGGATCAGGGGAAATAAGATTGTAAATCGATTATTCAACTATCGAAGGTCATAAGATCGGTCAATCTATAATGCCCTATAGATACAAAACTTAACCTGCGGTCGCTATTAATTAAGTTCGTTCTACCAATTGTTGTAGCCTAAATTAGTCTTAACCCGGTCGGTGATAATCCTACTTTGCAAGACTAGTCAATCGATTCTGATCAGTAATCAATCAACCAACATTAAAACAACAATAAGGCGATAGAAAACAATTGATTCAAGCACAATCAAAAGATCAAAACATCCCCATCATAATATTCACAGTTTCCCTTAAACCCTAGATAAAATATAAGCTACTCATAATAATTAAGATAATAACAATAAGACTAATTGAAAACATAATGAAGAACATAAAGCAATTAATCTAAGAAGAAAATGAAATACCGATAACCGAGATCTGAATCTACAAAACGAAAACTAAGTTGCAAGCTTTTAGAGAGAGAAGCTCTCTAACCCAAAACCTAAAACTAAAAAATGCTAGTTTCTGATTTGTGAGGTGTGTGAAAGGTGTGTCGAAGAACCCTTAGTTGGGTATTTATACCCAAAATGAAATAAGAGAAGTCGAAATAAAATCGGCCCAAAAGTTCAGCGCAGCTCGATCGAGCCAAGAAAAACCGCTCAAGCGAGCCAGAAAAAAGGTCTTCAATTCTTTCATTTTGCTGAGGCTGGCTCGATCAACCTGAGTCCTAGCTCGATCGACTAGAAACGTGGCTCGATCAACTTGAGTCCAGGCTCGATCGAGCCAAGCACAGATCAACAACTTTCTTCTTTTTCTTTACTTCTTTTCTCCGTCTTTCCTTCTAAACTCATGACATGACCGTCTTTAGCAGCACGACGATCAACTTCTATGCCGATACGCTCGGGATTAGCTCAGGTCCGCTAAATCCTACAAAAAAATAAATAATACGGCAGTATCGACATTCTAGACAAAATGTATAGCATATAACTTAAATAAGCTCAAAACGTGACAAAACGCGATACTAAAGGGGTTGTAAACATATATAAATAATGCACTTATCAGTTAACCCACCAATGATAAGATAGAGTTTATTTCATTTTTAATTTGTCAAAACAACTGACAATAGGACAAATAACTTTAAATCTCGGTAATTAAGTAATGAGATGAACAATTATCACAATAGACCTAATGACATGGATACATATTTTTAATTATCCACATGAATTCAAGTATATTATTACAACTTATAATGGATTTATATTTATGTATCATACCCATTCATGTAATTTAACTAGTCATAATGATATATCATTTCGAATCCTATCGACATTTTAAAAACAATCAATTTATCTCAATTGCAAATTAAGAGATACATAAATGATTGAGATAAATGAAGTAATTAGCACTAGGGCTACGAGATCCTATTTAAACTCTTTTAAAAAGACCATCGTTTTTCTTGTCATATCAAAATAGAATTATAGTGAAGGTATATGTTTAGTTCTGATTTATTAAGAATGAAAAACGAGTTGAAATCCTTTGTCCCATTTGGTGTTCTAATTCTTGTCCCACCCATTTCTCCTTCTAACAACTCGTCAATTCAATATTATATTATTAAGAATTGTATCACTATTTTGATTATGTTTCGAAATGATAAAATAGTGAAACATGAAATGAGACATAAAAGTAAGACACATTGTCTCAACTCCTAAAAATAATCTAAAACGGCAGCAGCAAAAATTGATTACTCCACGCATACGTCGCTATTTAATTTCTCGAAGCACCCATTGATTTAGCGGATTACAAAATTTGACTCTAAGTCGCTAATTCCCAATGGTTATGACATGTTTATCATGAGAACATTATTCTAATGCAATTTTGTGTTTTATTATTGTTGGCGATTTAAGTGTAAATTACCGGTCGTTTAAGTGTAGTTAGGATTTGTGCAAATGTGATAATTGTGTGATGTTATAATATGAGTTCGGGGAGTTCGGAGTGCATGCTTGTATAAGCATTTGTACAATTATGGAATGCATAATTTAATATAATAGTTAAATGCATTCTATCTCTTCTTGGTACTTTTTCAAGTATTGTGTCTCCTGAATCAAGAGATGTATCTCTTGATCCAAGAGTCATGCCTCTTGGTTCAAGTTGTGTCTTTTGATTCATTTCTAAGGGGGATGTATCTTGATCCAAGAGTCATGCCTCTTGGATCAAGAGGTACCTTTTCATCTATTATAAATAGATGGGTGGTGAGGATGAAATGATTAACAAAAATCATAACATTATTTCTTCCTATACATTTGCTACGATAAAACCAATATAAAAACTCTTACTATTCTATGTATCTAAGCCTAAGAACGAAGAGGCGAACTTGTTTTATCTTGCGAGAAATCCCTTGTAACCCAAGGCTAATAAGGTCGGAATATTCTCTAAGGAAAACATGAATTCGTGACTCAAGTTTTATCCAAGTATTATATTATCAACGTCATTACTTCGTAGGGCGTTCTTTTACTATTACGTTCTATTCGATATTGTTCAACAAGCCCAAAACCAACATAGTTTCCCCATCAGCAACCGCCCAAAGTAAAGTTATGACATTTTTTTATTTAAAACCGACACCAATTCCTTATTCAAATGTGATAAATATATTTAATAGAGAGTTTTGTGAGGGTTTTTGATTATATAATAAGTACAATTCAGTGTTTATAGGATACAAAAGTAGTAAAGACATTAACGAAAGTAGTAAAGTAGTTACTAGATATAAATGGATATCAATATCAATAAAAACGAACACAAACATCATGAAAATCGTTACGAAAATTAGAGGTCACGATTGTGGCTAAATGAGGTATAAAGATAATATAAATGGTTACAAATAATATGGTCTCACAATAACTTATTGTAAGACGGTCTCACACAAGAATTAGTATTGATTCTTACGATTTTAAATAAGATATAAAATACTTCGTATCACCAAAGTTAATATCATATATTCATTTTTTTATTTTTTTTAAAGAGCATATAATTATTTCCACCACAAGAATAACAAATAGCAAAAAAATAAAGAAATAGATTAATCATTCTAATTTTCTTTAAAGTCTTAAATAAAACTAATACATGCATCCAATTATCTATTATGTCTATCATAAAAAAAATTATATAGGATATAAAAACAACAATCATAAACATAAATCGATCCCATTCGAGAATTAGAATTCACATGAATTCTAAATTCACATGTATTATCAATTCAAGTGAATTGAAAAAAAATGTGTTTGGTTTCATATGGGAAGCTAATTCATGTGGAACTGACAATTACCTAGGGAAGTCTAGGTAAGTCAATTCTTCCAATTTGGAGGAATTGTGATTCATGAGAAATTACCATTTTTATTTTTTGTCCTACCAAACAGCATGGACATTTTTTAATTCACATAAATTATAATTCATGTGTTTGTGGATAGGTTACCAAACAATGTCTTAGTTACTCCTTAGAACACAAAGAAATAGCTAATATTAAGGCTAAAGGCATATTATTATATGTCGAATAACCATAGAGATTCTTTGTTTATGGTTTTATACAATTTTGACTCTTCAAACATGGGAAAACTTCTAATTGGCTCATTTTTGTGTGTGATAAGAATTTGTGTTTCTGTTTTCTGCCAATAGAGTAGGTATTAAGGTAAACGCGGAATCAAATTAATAATACAATAATACTCCCTCCATTTTTAATTGTAGGTCGTTTAAGGTTTTTATACACTTATTAAAAAAATCATTGAACTATTGATAAAAGCAGCTTCCCTCCTTGAAAATAGAATCCATGATCATTAATTAGTACAAGTACTAATTACTGTCATATTCACCTTATTGGTTCCATTATTGACTTTTATCTGTTCAAATAGTATTAGTAAAAATTTTAAAACCAAAATTTGAATAAAATTAGTAATGGAGTAATTAATTACCCTAGAAAAATGAGGAGATACACATTGAAAAAACAAACGACATCTATAATGTACAAAAATAAAATAGCTAAAATGACCTACATTTAAAACAATCGAGATCCGGAAGTATTAAAGTCTATAGAGAACATCATTTATGAAGATTCTTTTATTAATTTGACCAATTTTTGAAGCCTTCGAGAATAGAAGACTCTAATACAAGCTTAATTTTATCCCAAAAAAAAAAAAAAAATTCACCTTCCCCACACAAGCACACTATCATGCACTCAGAACTTGAACCCTTCAAAGCCTACCAAAAGAAGCAACTATGCTTATTTATATAATTAAATCCAACGCAAACTCTCGAAAAAAAAGAAGTTTTTTATAATGAATTGTGATTGATCAATTTCTTTTTCTCTTTACCTGTATATTTAATATATTTTCATTAATTGTCAATCTTATAATTTAAATATATATATAATATATTTCATTCATTGTCAATCTTATAAATTAAAAATTAGAAGAAGAACTTTCACTAAACTATCTTAAATTTATTTATTTAATAATTTATCGTATAATCGTATGATATTAAATTATTTACTGTATTAATTTTATTTTAGTTAAAATTCCGTGCTACAAAAAATACCACATAATGGAGAGACGTACTTTTATGAGTATCCTGGAGAAAACTCAAAGGACATAGAAGTACAACTCTTGGAAATTGAATGGCTATTAATTAGATTATTACATAAACAAGGCAAATGGTCTATGCTACTTGTAATTTTTTAAGTGTTTTTTCGTTTATTTTTTTTATCTCAAACAAACTCATGAATCAAGATTAGTCAAGTGACGACACATGAACAAATCTACACAATCATGACATCATGTTTACTAACTCCACAAGAACAAATAATCTCACTAAAACTTGATTAAACATATCTCGAAAAGTATTCTTTTAAAAAAATATGTATACGAAAACTTTTAGAAAAGTAAAGTTGTTAGATCTAATATGTTAGCAACATATTTTATCCTCAAACTCTAAATATGACTTGTTTTTGCATAGATACATCACTTTTGCTCAAATTATACTTTTATGCGCTAAAATAATTCGTACTTTCGAGAAGAAGATTGATAATATCAATTAACTGCCTATTTGTGGACGTGCATAATATTCTACTAAAACTGCCATGGAGCAAAGTTGTTACTGCACAATGCAGCTACTTTAGTCCATGGCAAATTTTAATTCACAAGTGTATTACGTAAACTTATAAACATAAACACTACAACAAATTAATGCTTTTGTGGCGTTTATAACGCGCCGATTGTACATTCGACACATCTAACCTCATGTTTCACCTTA
>JAUEKU010104271.1:0-12882 GCA_032274805.1 Gypsophila paniculata
CCGCAAAACTATGAACTTTATAAAATTCTAATAATCCACAAAACTATTACGTCCAAATATTACAAAACTATCAAGCCTAATAAAAAAAAAATCAAGCCCATATATTATTCCCTACAAAACTATCAACCTTTTTAAAAAATCTCACAAAACAAACTTTATAAAATCGTCTTGTGTAATTGAAATCATGTTTTATGATGACACGTTAGGTTTAATGAGAATGATAGAAACTATTTACACTTTTTCACTCGTATTATTTTTTTATGGTGGTGCATTTCATTTCTAAGAAAAAAGACAAAAGTTTAAGGCCCACAAGTCCGCGAGTAAGCCCGCAATTTAAATTTGGCGGGCGTGGACAACCATCCTAGGCCCGCTAAAGCGGGCTTGGACATGAAATTTGGGCCCGGTGGACACTTTTTATCGTGTCTAGCCCGGCCCAAACTTGCCCAAACCCGCAAACAATCACCTCTAGTTACGCATTCTTGTTCTAGGGAGATTTGAGAATAAACATCAATTGGTTTTGCAGTGTGCCGATCATTTATGTATTTGATCGTCGTGGAATGTGCATATCTACTAGCTCGAGTGTTGCGATAAACATGATCCTTGAAAACAAGGATCATTTCAAAGGGTCAGTCATGATACACATCAAAACATCACGGGATAGTTTAGTTATTTAATTTTTTTTATTTCTTATTTCCCAAGTCATTTAGTCTTTATACGATTTAGAGAATGAGATTATATAAGAGCATTAAGTAATTTATAATGATTATTCAAAAACAATCTATTTGAATAAATGAATGAATTATTTACTCATTGTGGCTTATTGAATACGGAGTATATGTCAATTCTATTATTTGGGGCAACCTATCGACCAGAATGATTGAACAGTTGTAATTTCTATCCCTTTCGATTTCGTTTATTCTTCGATCACATCACCTTTTGTTTAATAGTGAGTTTCATAAAAGACTCTTTTTCATTTCTAAGTACTCTATATAAGAATAACAATAAATAAAATGTACGAAACTAGTAAATTGAAGAGGAAAAATAGATTTGTTCTTTCACAATAAACATATCTTTTTTCTTGTAAAAAAAAAAAAAAAAACATATCTTTTTGAAACTTTTTTTTTTTTGTGTATACCATCAGGTTTAGTCCGGATGCGAGCCGTGTAGGACCACAAAGGGCGGCAAAGCTCTCCTTCGTGAGTTTTAACACTGCTGCATTCCCAGGACTCGAACTCGAGACCTCATGAGTTTTGAAACTTTGTGACTCTTTAAATTCAATTGACTAGATTTAGAATCCTCCAACTCCAATCCAAACAAATGTTGTCATTCTTTCTCGGCACTACTATCTTTAACATTTTTTTTTGTAATATATAAAAATCAATTGAGATCTTATTTGATTTGTTTTAAAATATCAAATTTTTATATTTATTTTTCTTTGTAATATACTGTATATAATTTGATTGATTTGTTATATTACAATTTACAACGTTGCTTTACAAGTGTAAAATATCGACTGATTAAGGTTGGAATCAATTGGTGGAAGTATATTACCTTAAAAAAGAGGTTCGACATATCTGAGAATCCGAGGAAGTATTATTAAAAGCAGAATCAATCGACAACATACATAAGAAATTGACCAATTTACGACTCTCCCCCCGTTCATTCCTCTCCCTATCCTCACTTTCCTCACTCTCCCACCCCCTTTGCCCTTTTCCCACTTTCTCTTTTTTCCTTTCACTTTTCCTTTCCCTGAATCTCACACATTAATCCTGTCTCGGAACCGACTCGAATCCAGACTAAACCGAATAGTAAAAAACAAAAAACTCATGACCCCAATCTCCCAGTCACTGCTGCTCCTCCTCCTCCTGCTCCTGGTCACAGTAATTCCACCCACATTCGCGGCTGTCGCAACCCGAAGCGACACTGCAGCCCTATCTGCACTCAAATCTTCGCTCGGAGGCCGCTGGAACACCAGTGGTACCAATGCCTGTAGTTGGCAAGGCGTCGTCTGTGACCCCACTGGCCATGTCACTGAACTCCACTTGCCTGCTGTCGGCTTCCTGGGCCCCATTCCTACCAATGTCATTGGAAATTTGACTTCTCTGTATTTCCTCAGTTTGCGTTACAATGCCTTCTCTGGGCCCCTCCCTTCTGACCTGGCCTCGCTTTCGCAACTTAAGTACTTGTATCTTCAGCAGAACCGTCTGTCTGGTGGCATTCCTGACTTTTTATTCAAGTTGGTCAATCTTTTGCGCGTTGATTTGTCGGGGAATCGTTTCTCTGGGGGGATTCCGTCTGGGTTTAATAACTTGACGGGTCTGAACGCGTTGTTTTTGCAGAATAATCAGTTGACTGGGGAGGTACCTGATTTGAAAATGTCTGATTTGAAGGAGTTTAATGTGAGTTATAATTTGTTGACTGGGAGCGTTCCTGAGCGGCTCTGTACCGCCTTCCCTAAGACCGCTTTTGAGGGGAATTCGCTAACTGTTTGCCCATATAAACCGCCTGCAACTGGTGGGAGTAAGAAGTTGTCCAGTGGAGCGATAGTCGGTATTGTCATTGCTTGTGTGGTGGCATTGCTAGCGATATTGCTCCTGATTTTCTTCTGCTGTTGTAGGAGAAACAAAACAGAACATCAGCCAGCCACGACCCCGGTTGAGGCCGCCACAGCTGTGAAGCAACCAGACGTGGAGGTGGGGCCCGAAAGGAACGGGCAGGGCTCTGGTGCTGCCCCCATACCCAAGGCCAAGGCGGGCAGTAGTAGTGTTGATAGGACATTGATCTTCTTCGGGAAGGCGCCAAGGGTGTTTGATCTGGACGATCTGTTGAAGGCGTCAGCAGAGGTTTTGGGGAAGGGGAATTATGGGACGACATACAAGGCCGCGTTGGAGAATGGGGTGGTCGTTGTGGTGAAGAGGTTGAAGGAGGTGACTGCGACTGACAAAGAGTTGAGGGAGAAGTTGGAGGAAATCGGCAAACTCGAGCACGAGAATTTGGTGGCTCTTAAAGGCTACCATTGTAGCCCTAATGAGAAGCTTCTTGTCTTTGATTACCTTCCTATGGGCAGTTTGTCCGCGTTTTTACATGGTTCGTTTCGACTCCTTGCTTCTAATGTTCATTCTATGGTGCTGAATTGTTTGTGGTTTCTTGCTTCATTTCGTGTTTTGTTCTTGGTGTAAGAGTTGGCACGAGGCCAGTATAACGAAGTGGGAGGGGTATTCTGGGGCCTATTGTTTACAATAACTTGGTGTATTGACCACTAGCTAAGACATTCTCGGTTGCTGCATTTCGTTTTTGTCCTTTAATTTTGATTGGATGAATCATAAAGTCGACTATCCTATGGATATTCCTGCTGGCCAACTTGAAAATGATTTTAGGGATGCGGCTTTTTTGGTTTACTACAGGATGAATTGTTATGTCTGTTCTGAATTGAGGTTGTTGTAGTGGTATATGAATGCTCATGTTCGTTGAATCGTACTTTCTTTTTTGAATACGTCTTTGAGTTTTGTAAACTGTAAACTTCTTTTACATGGTTTTGATGATAGAATAAGCTAGAAGTCTGATTTAGAAGTGAACAAGTACCAGACTACCAGCCTCCTGATCGTAATTCTGACTTTTGCTTTGACTGTTTGAGTGATCAATTATCTGGAAATTTGATCACGTTGGAACATATGAATGTGAGCTTTACACTCTAAATAAGCTCGGAATGTATTCTATTAGATAGATTAAGTGGGTTTGGGAGAAAGGGAGAAACATAATTTCTTTTGTATTATTGTTTGTCTAGAAACCACAAATGTACAGGCATTGAGTATATTGATAGTGTACTAGAAATGTATATTTGTCTGTACAGAGTGATAGCCTGATAGGGGATGAGATGATAAATTGACAATACAACGGCTTTTAACTTTCTTTGAAAGCGTGTTAGCTCCTGATAGGGGATGGGTATATTGAGGTATTGGTTTTCAGAACTCAGGATAGAAATAGAGTATGAGGTTATGAGCTGGTATATTCGATTCTGTTTCGCCATATTGCTTTGGTACTCCGTAGACTGAAGAGAATGTCGTCGAAAGATCAAAGTGTTTTGGCTATTTGGTATGTTCAACATGACGCTTCATGTTAGCCAGCGGACCGAACCCATTAGGCTTCATTACTACTGCCCCCTTGGTAATCTTCTCTGAATACGCCCCCTTGATTTGATACATCACATTTTGTGGAATGCTAAATTATCTTTTTACCACAAACTATAATGTGTCATGTTTACCAAATCCGACGCTGTTTAATGCTCCTTCTATGTCTATTTTCTTCCATTTGACTTTACAAACTCTTTGAAATGACACTTTGACCTTACTTTTTGCATCTATATGTTGTCTTTTTGTTAACAATATAATTTTGTGAATGTAATGATAATAACATTTTAACCGTATTAGTAACATAATATGATTTTTTATGTTTTTTTTTACTATATTTTTTGAAAGAGAAGTACTTCGTAAAAGAGAGACTAGGTAGATGTGGCTGTGTAACAACTTTGTTACGGAGTCATAGTAGAAAACCTAATGATATTCCAGCAGATAAGTAGGATTCTGTGGGTCTAGGAGTATTTTTGCTGTTGGTACTACTTTAGACATCACAATTCATAATTTCACTTTAGATGCAACGTCTGAGCTGTCTTCACATTTGTAGATGCCATTTCATTGTTTGCTGTCCCACAAGGCCACAACTTTTTGCACTCTTGAAAATATTACTCCGTAGTTAGTTAATGTTTCTGCCTCACTTTTTCCTTAAGCTCAATCATTTTGTCGAGGACTATGATGAAGATCTGTTGTAGCCGTCTCTTGCAACAGTTGATTAAAAATGCGCGAACCAAAAGCTAAATACTACTCCATCCTGTGTGTTGAGTTGAGCCCTAGCATATATAATCTAAGTAAATACGTATGCAAATTGTACATAAATTTACTTCGATTTGTGCGTGGGGAAGTGTTTGCATAATGGCTATAGCAAAGGGTTAAGTACTCCGTTTGTTAATGCAAGGGGTTAATAGTGTGAATAAGGACTTTGTACATTAGGTTAATTTAGTTAGGCAGGCTAGCTATGTGAAGGTATGTGGGCTCTTGCCCAGTACCTGGTTCGGGTGCTTTCAGAATCTCCAGTGGGCAGCTGCTGCGAAAAAAGCAGACAAAAGGGTTACTAATGCGTAGTTTAAATTGGAGTCACTGTTGTATTGTTTTGTGAACGGTCTTGAACCCGGCTAATTGTTCTGGGCAGTATTACTTAACCATTGTACTAGGGCTTCATGTGGTGTTTTCTATATTATGAGTTTTAGATCGGTGTTATTATTTGGGACTGCTGTAAAGCCTGTAATTGTTACTTCTCGTCCGTATTTTCAGTTGTGTTGCACGATTCTGATGGTTGGTTTTTTCTCTGTTTTGGAGGGGTTTGGCGTCGGTTTTAACCATAATTTGGTGTCATGCTTGTTGCTACTTGCGTTGTTTCTATCATGCATGAGAGATTGGTGCTAATTTCCCTACAATATCTTATTCTTTGACTTGTTAGTCAATTAGTGTCAACTTTAACCATTAATTTGTAAAAATATATGTGGAGTCACTAGGGTAATTTGACAAGTTTGTTGAAGCAAAGCAATTAATTCATTTTATCATTTACTCCATATAAAATATGCAGATAACGATCCGAGCATCATCTGATCTTGTTTAATCTTGCTCAGGTAATAAAGGCAGTGGGAGAACACCATTCAACTGGGAAACTCGTTGTACTATTGCCCTTGGAGCAGCTAAAGGTATTTCTTACATCCATTCTCAGAAGCCAACATCTGTCCACGGCAACATCAGGTCATCCAACATCCTCCTCTCCAACGCCTTTGAAGCTCGGGTATCAGAAATGGGCCTCGCCCAACTAGCTAACCCTAGCGCTGGCCCAACCCGTGTCGCAGGATACCGTGCCCCAGAGGTAACAGATCCCCGTAAGGTGTCTCAGAAGGCAGATATTTACAGTTTCGGAGTGTTCCTCTTAGAGTTGCTGACAGGGAAGGCTCCCACCCACGCCTTGTTGAACGAGGAAGGTGTGGATCTACCTCGATGGGTTCAATCAGTGGTTCGTGAGGAATGGGCTACTGAGGTGTTTGACATGGAACTCCTCCGGTATCAGAATGCCGAGGAGGAGATGGTTCAGCTTTTACAGCTTGCTATCGACTGTTGTGCTCAGTACCCTGATAGTCGCCCTTCAATGACCGAGGTAACAAGCCGCATTGAGGAGATTTGCAGCTCAACCTCAAGGCAAAGTCAAGACCCCCTTTCCGATCTTACTAGTGACGGAGAACACAATTCAAGACCAAGTTAGGCACGCCGTTTGTGTCAGGTGATTACTCAGCAGCAACAAATTGATCTTTAGTAGAGTGATGATTCTTACATACTTACATTGTTTCTTTCCATCATAGGAATACTTGAAATTGTTTGTTTATTCTTAAAAGCTGATACTCTTTGGTGTTTGATTGGGATTTAACTCCATACTTGTGCCTGGCATTACCAATTTTTATCGTACTGTGTTTTTTCACTCCGTGAGCCTTTATCTTTCTCCACATATGTTAGATCGACGTTGTAATGCTCTGATCCAGAAGTCTCTCTATCAACATTTTATCTACGTTGGCTTCATCAACATCACCAGATTCACCACAGTCGTTTTCTGTAACTTCATCTCCCTCTTCCTTCATCAGGACTCTTTCATTGAAGCCGAATTATTTCCACATTAAGCTTGTGTATAATAACCCTTTGTCAGGTTGATTTTTATTTAGCCAACTAAATTAATTGCATCCTCGGACCTTAATTTTAGGGTTATACGTCCTGCAAGTTTCAAAGCTTCTTCCAAGATTGTCGCTTGTCGTCGATTTTCTCACAGTATCGGGCGTCTCACAGTAGCTTTTTTCAACTCCTCGCAACTACGTAGACGACTACACTCCGGAATGAATGCGGAGATGTAATTGAGTATTGTGGAAATTACTTCTTTCAATTAGAAGAAAGCAAATTACGAGAGAGAAATAATTTTAAATAAAAAAATTGTGAATGAATAATAGACATAAAATTGATAGGAAATAAGAAAGAATTGAATAAGGTCCAAATTTAAGCAATTTGGAGGAAAAATTTGTAATTTAGTGTATTTTAAATTTTTAATGACTTAATAGGTCGAAGCTCTGATTTGGCTGCAACGTGTGAACAAAGTCAACCTTTTGGTTTTAATTTATTAAAAAATTAGAAGACAATAATTTAAAAATTGAATATTTTAAAAAACTATAATCGATAATTTTTCCTAAAATCTATTACTTTAAACAAGTATATACAATCCAAATTTTAAGATGAGTAGTCCAAGGCTGTGAAAGAGAGATTTGTAGGACAAATAACATTTCCTAACAATTAGGTCTGCAACTTCGCGAGACGAGAATTGGCTCGATCCAAATTCAATTCCAACTTCATGTTTCCAAACAAGGGGCATAAATGCATTTACATCCGATCACCTTGCGCCCAAAATAATTTCTAGCTAATGTCTAATTCTTACCTGACTGAAGTTACAAACTCAAATCATGATAGGCCAAGCTTTACATACATTTTCATGGGCAAAGACAACAAAATATGGCCTGAAAAACAAATTTACGACAACGAACAAAAGAATTCCTCCTACATTGCATCATCGAACCTAATACCTAACTCTACTCCGATCACAGATTGAATCTCTCAGGGAAATGGGTCCAAGTCTGCACTTTAACTTCCAGACCCAGTGGCATCAGCAAGAAATTTTACACAGATGTAACATTAACAACTTGCAAAAACATTGCAGTCCAAATGAGAATTCCAATCATCAAGATTCTGGAACTGTCTAACGACATGATGCCTGCGGAATTTGAGGTCAAAGAGTTCATAGCTGGTGCTGTGGCGTTAGCAAAAGTGCCATTCAGAAGACCACCTGTAGCTTCATATGTGCAATTGCCATGACCTGCAGCTCAAAACAATCAAATTATTAAGAACCATTCGCTCTTGTTTTGATAAGCTAACACAAGAAAGAAGATTATTGAACAAGGGAGATGAGATCATACTCGGGTTTGTAGTGGTGACCTCTGCTACACCTTTGAAGTCGCAAGACCCAGGAGCTTTGTTCATCAGTTGGTAATAAGCGTTAAAAGCGTAAGTTGCGTGAGCTACCACATCATCTGGCTCATAGCAAGGCTGGCCCTGCAACAAATATGAGCAGTCCACCTTTCCGGGCCCACAGGCCCAATCCAAAGCAGCTTGCAACATTTGTTTGTCGGCCCCAGTCCTTGCTGTGCAGTAAGTCTGGTTTGTTGTGTCATTAGCCAAGACGGAACCCGCCTCTGTGAGATGAAGAATGTATATTGGCTTCCCATTCTCGTCAAATAACCCCCAGTTCTTCTCTGATGTAGAGCCAGGTTTCAGGTCCTCATTGTAGAGCTCATAAATGTAAGTGCTTACTGGAGTTCCTGGGTGCTTGGGGGTCCCGGTCTTTGCAAGAACATGCTTTATTAGATTGCTATTGTAGGTATTGGCATTCTCAGTGGTAGCGTCTGGCTCATTAGCGTCTCCCTTAGATGGCCAGCCTGACTCGGTTACTATCACAGGGATATTAGTGAAATTGAGATCTGCCATGGCAAAGTATGCAGCATCCACCATGGCATCGAAGACATTTGTATAGTGGAGAAGGGTGTTGGCATCAACCGCTTCTTTGTTTGACGAAAGAGGTTGAAAAAGTGCGTAATCCAAGGGAATCACGCCATTTGAATTCATATAATCATAGTAAGGATAAATATTGAGCATCAGAGGTGAATTAGTAGACTGCAAAAATTTGAGCATGGGAACTAGTACCGATTGTAAGGAGTGGTTAAAGAATGCTTGAGACGGTGGGAAAGAGTCGAGTATGATTGAAGAAGAGAGGGGCGTGGAAACTCTGATCTGATCATCAAGATTCGAAGCAACAAGTGCTGCGTGGATAAACTTGATAGCATTCATAAGGATAGGGGCTGCATTCGGAAGGGAGCTTAAAACTTCAGAACCAACACATATTGTGGTAATATTGGTGGCCGGATAATGAGCAACGACATTTTGCGAAACCCAGTTTGCCGCTGTTGAATTTGATTGGCCAATACCCAGAAGTTGATCATTGGGCACGGAAATTGCGACTTGAATCCCTGTGTTTGCTAGGGCAAGAAGCAGTCCCCTGTCTGCGTCATAAAGTCGAACTTGTCGGATGTGTTGGGATTTGAGAAGTGCAACTGTTTGAGTTGGATGTGGCATGTCCGAAAGGGCTGTCCCAATATTAACACCAATAAAAGCATCTGCAAATAAAATTGTGTCAACATACGAGAAACAGTTTTGATTGCAAGAGTTAGGACGGAGAGTTAGGGCCAAGAGCTTATCATGGCACAAAGGCTATATACAACTTCGAGCACACAATGACAGACTCAGTAACGAACAATCAGAGATCGGTAAGGTAAACATATTATATTTCGGATGTACGAGAATAGAGATAAACATGACCGTTAACATTTGACGATACAGCATCTCATCCATTAAACTGCACTCGGAAAACAGATAACTCTTGAAGATGTTTAAGAATAGCTTGAGCATGGACAAAACCCACCGCCTAGAAAATGGCGTTTACTCCATTTCATTAGCTTATTTTACCTTCGCTTTTGAAACAAAGTTTTGACGAGTAAACGCAAGTGGCAAAGATGTATATTTCACATGTATATTACCCTTTACACCCTTATAAATGATGTAGAGCCATTTCCTCCACTAGTCACTTGTTAAGTAATTAAAATGAGGCCATTTTTAGCTCGAATATTAATTTAGTAATCGTTGGAACTCGAAAACAATACCTAAATTTTGTATGGCATTGTCACAGAAACCCAGCACAAAAAAAATCAAACAAACCATGCTTTGCAAATTGCAATCTTAATCTTTTAAATTGAGATTAACGAGGTACACAGTCTTCTAATATTCCATTGATTTGCCACCTTGGAGTACTAAACATTTGAATATTTTGGGCATCAAACAAACCGAATCACAAAAGGTTTAAACAATTCAACATTTCGCCTTACACAGCAGCTAACAGGTACGGAATAGCTTTAATTTTTGAGTTTTAAACAGAAGCATCGTCAAAAAGTAATATGGAATATCTAAACAAAGGACGGAGTATTAGATAAAGAACCCAGGTTCCCACAAATCACTCCCGAGAAAAGAACTATGTCTGCTCAATTAAATTTTCTAATATCAAAGAAAAAAATTGTATTCCGTATGTTGCTAGATTCTTTCCCGTCTTATTGGCCCACAATCGAATAATACTCCGTAACTTACTATTGTCCCATCAAAATCAGAGTAGATATACAGCAAGTAACTTTGCATTTAATGAATTTATTACTCTCTCAACCCCTCTAGTGTGTTTTTGCTCATGCCATTCATTGCACAATGCAGATAATTTGCCATTTGAATAATATATACACATACTTACTATAACTTGCGTAACCATGCCCAAAATAAGGTATGCCACAAAAGCATGGCGACCAAAACTTTAAATATGCAAAATGCAAGATCTGTTGCAGTGCAAGTACATAAGGGCTCGTAAGTTATGAAGACTCTGTTATTTTAGACTTAATTTCAGTTCAATTTAAATAAGCTCAATTCACCCCGAGAAGACCCTAAAGAACAAGGCCGAAGTATCAAATAAATAACAGAATCTCCGTTTTAAGTTATATAAACGAGTAAACGACCATCTATGCCAAAGTGTTTTTTGTACAACATTCAATCTCTACCCATTTTTATATTAAAAAATTTGATTTTAATGGTCAATATTAAATGTAGGGCCGTTTTTTAGCATGTTCTATGCGTTCTAAGAACAAGAGCCCCAAAATTTTGGGGCCTCAATATTATCATTTTGCAGTATTAAGTGATAAAATGGTTAATAAAATATTTATAAATTAACAATATAGAATATAAAATACATCTCTTCCTTTACAAATAACACAGACTCAATTCTTATTCATTATCTTGTGTGTGTTATCGAATATTTTGGGTTATATTCACCTAGTATCTTTATATGTTTATTCGAAAATTAGTATACGGGCCTCAACTAAATTTCAGAACGGGGGCCAAAAAATCAAACTACTGCCCTGATTAAATGCTCCAGAGTTTTTTACTCTGTTCAATTATCACATTTCATTCATCAAAACTTTCCATACTACTGTATTATTTTAAAATAAGTTGCACCGTACTAACTACACCCTCTAGTACACTTTTATTGAAGAACCAAAGCAGTAACAACACCATTGTTGATGTCGTAGAAGTTTTTGAACGGCAAATTAACATAAAATTAGGGTCTGCCATCACTTAAACCAGCATTGCACTAAATTAATATAATACGGAGTACTATTTCGACTAAAAATGTTACGAAAAATCAAAAATTGGTTATTAATAGTACTCTCCCCATTGCACCATGTTATCTCATTTCAATATGGGACAAAAACTAAGAAATATTAATAAACAATTGTAAACATTCGCCAAAAAAAGAAAACTTGCAAATGGGAATAACATAATGAAATTTTCATATAAAGAAAGTGGAAAGAACGTGTTGAAATGGGGTGAATAATAAAATATTACCGTGGTAAAAATAGTTACTACGAAAAAATGGAAACAAACATATAATTATAGTAAGAAAAAAAATCACAATGAATGTAGCTTTACGGCTTTACCAAAGTTATATAAACGGCCTAATAAGAATTTGTGCAGTTAAACAAGCAAAAAAATCTTCAGATATGGTTTAACAAAGTAATAACTACCCGAGTTAGCTTAGTAGTTTAAGCTAGACTCAGAGCCTGTCTCCAAGACAAAAAGCAAGCATGGCTTTATACGATACGTGGTTTGCAGGCTACTGCGCAAGCTAGGGGTTTAGCCAGTAAATGAAAGGCTGAAGCAAGTTGAGTAAACTAACCATCAGCAGAGACAACAGCCAAAGCAAGCAACGCAGCAAGAACAGCAGCAACAGCCATGGTTGAGAGAGAGGAGAGAAAGAGAGAGAGAAGTGTGGGTAAATAATGACATAAAAAAAAGTGGGGGGTATTTATTTGGAGAGGTAAGGAACGGTAAAAGTGGCACAAATCATGAAGATTTTGGTGTCAGAATGATCTAACGGTGGAGGACGGTTTGATATGTGGAGACTGCTGAGACTGGTGAGACGGTACAAATTCGCGAGTAAATACAGACATTTTTTGTTGGGTCCTTGTTCCTAGCCGTTACGTTTGCTTGCTTTATCGAGCTTTTAACACTCCCTGTTTTTATTTTTGGTTTTTTATTGTACGTCTCATCTGTATGGCAAGTTGAAGCGTATTTATTTTTAGAGTGGTGTTATCTACATTGTGTTTTTCAATTTTCTTCCCAACCTTCTCATTTTTCATTTCACATTGATACATGTTTATTCTGCACAAATGTCAATAAAAAATGAAAATTAATTGTTATTTTAATCGTGTATTAGAGAAGAAGGTTGAAGAATTACTTTATTTTACACATTTTGTTCATAATTTTTCCACACTATACTTTTTTTATCTCTTTGTTTTCTCTCTTCTCCTTCCTCTTATCATTTTAATTAATTGTAAATGTGAATTTTAATGTTAAACCAGTAACAAAGATTTTACGATAAAATTATATGTTTCATGTTGTTACTAAAAACTAAAATTAGGCACTACAAAGGAAAAGGAAATTAGCTACAAATTTTTCAGTAGCAAATCATCATGTTTCAATAGCTAATTACAAATAGAGACAAAACTTGCGACAGAATTTGGTCCGTAGCTAAAACCCTTGTCGCTAATGTTGCTAC
>JAUEKU010104382.1:0-12881 GCA_032274805.1 Gypsophila paniculata
AAAGAAGGAAATTAATTGATTTTAAATTAAGAAATTAATTATTATTATTATTATTATTATTATTATTATTATTATTAATTCGTGTTAAATTAACACGGGGTGTTACAATATGTCCTTAGGAGAGGACGTTACGACCACTATTACTACTTCTTCTTCATCCTCTTCCTCTTCTTCTGACCACTCTGAATCACCTCCTTGCTCACTGAAAATGCCGAAGCTCTACACCCACTGTATGCCTAATGCCGAGTCTATTGCCACCGGGTTTGCTATTCCCGATACTGTTCGGGGAAATTTTGAGATAAAGCCTTCCTTTCTCAATCTAGTTGAGAGAAACCAGTTCGGGGGGAAATGCTACTGAGGATCTCGGTCTACATATGCAGGTCTTTACTGATTATTGCTCGACTATAAAGCAGGCCGGTATCACCCAGGATCAGATTTCGTGAGATGCTCTTTCCCTTTTCGTTGCGGGATCAAGCTAGAGAGTGGATCACTCACCTTGACCGAGATGCAGCTAGCATCGCTGATTGGAACTTTTTGGCTCTTGTGTTCTATCAAAAATATTATCCGCCGGAGAAAACTAATCAGTTGCGTATTCAGATCACGAGCTTCAAATAATCGTTTGTTGAGTCCTTGGGTGAAGCTTGGAAGCGATATAAGAGGTTGATACGTGAATGCCTGCAAGATGGGTTGAGCACGTGGTTGGTTGTGATGACTTTTTATAACGGTTTATATGCTGAGAGCCGTTCTATTTTTGACTCCTCTGCTAATGGTCGGTTTGCTAACACTACAGACGATGACAAGGCTTGGGCCTTGATCGAGGAGATGACCATCCATTCATCTCAATATGGTAAGCCTCGAGGAAATTCTCGTCAAGCTCATGGCGAGGGAGATCGTGATACTTTGAGCGCTGTTATGGCGCAACTTTCTGCTTTGTCTACCAAGGTAGACGGTCTCCGAGGGGCTTCTTCTTCTGCTTCTGTACCCCGTCCCATTCATGCTATGATGGGACATGAGCCTTCTTGTAGTTCTTGCGGTGCTCCAGGCCACTTTGCTTCCGAGTGCATGAGCTCTCCCGAGCCAGTGCATGCGTTTTAGTCTTGGCGTCCGAACGCCCCTTATCAAAATCACCCGGGTTATGACCGTTCTTTGCTGTCTTATCGTAGCCAAAATGTCTTAAACCCGTAGACGCCACCGCCTTATGTCCCTCCTCATCGGACATTTCTGCCGCCTCAACAAAATTCTAACTTTCAGAGGCCGCCTTCTTATGCTCCTTCGCCTCCGGGTCCCCCGAGTTCTGAAATGGCGGAGATTAAGGAGCTTCTTAAGCAAAGTATCGCCGCTCAAGCTAGGCAAGAGGCGACGATCTCTCAATTTCTCGCTCATAATAAGATTCTCGACACTCAAGTGTCTCAATTAGCGAGTTCAAGTTCTTGTTCTAGTTCCGTTCCAAATGTCGAGAAGCCGCCTCACGAAACGCTTAATGCTATCAATTTGCATAGCGGTACTAAGTATAATGGCCCCGCGATACCTTCTTCTGCTGCTGATATAGAAGGTATAAGCCTCCCTCGGTCGAATTCCAAAGGCTCGATCAAAAACAGTGCCGAAAGTACAAAAAACGACCCCGCTGCTGCCGAGCTCGATCGAGCAAGGCAGAGCTCGATGGAGCTAGATGGTGCTCGATTGAGTGATAGTGTGCTCGATCGAGCATCCCCTGTTTCTGACCCCGTTCGTTCTTCTGCTTCTGATTCTAAGGGTCCCGACGTTCCTATTGCTATCCAGCTCCCATTTCCTGGCCGCCAACGCAAAGCTAAGCTAGATTCTCAGTTTGGTAAGTTCTTGGAAGTGGTGAAGAATTTGCAAGTCACCGTCCTGTTCACCGAGTTGCTATCCCAAGTCCCGTCGTACGCTAAGTTCCTGAAAGACATTCTTATGAAGAAGCGTGATTTCAATACGACGGAGACCGTAGCCCTTACGCAGGAGTGCAGTGCGTTCTTACAGAACCAATCCCCCCCTAAAAAGGAGGATCCCAGTAGCTTTTCTATCCCTTGCACTATAGGCGCTTTTCTGATCGACAAGGCCCTTTGCGACCTTGGTGCTAGCATTAGTGTGATGCCCCTTTCTATTTGTCAAAAACTGAACTTGGGTAGTTTGAAATGTACTTCTATGACTTTGTAGATGGCCGATCGCTCGGTTAAGTACGCTTTAGGTGTCTTAGAGGATGTTCCTGTTAAGGTCGGGAAGTTCTTTATTCCCGTTGACTTCGTTGTCCTAGACATGCCCGAAAACACCCATACCCCTATTATTCTAGGTCGTCTCTTTTTGCACACCGCGGGCGTGGTGATTGACGTCCGTAGTGGATGTTTGCTCCTAGAGGTAGGTGGGGAAAAGACCACATTCACATTGACTAAAGGCTTTAAGAAGCCTATGACCGAGGAGCGCTATTATGCTATTGTGTCAGCTGTGTCTGTTGAGTCTTCTGCTGTCGATTTATCTGTTGTTGAGTCTGTTGTTGATTCTGTTACGTCTTCTTCTATTGATGCTATTTCTGTTACTGCTGTTGATGAGTCTCTGTCTCGATCCCCTCTTAGGGATCCGTTGGAGGATTTGAGGTGTGTTACATGTGTAGGTCCGCCCAAGAATGAATGGGAGGTCGATTTAGAGGTCTGGGAAGCTGCCCTTTATGGTCATAGGGAGCTTACCCAAGACGAGCACGATGAGATCAATAGGTTGCTTGCGACCTCTTATCCTGTGGAGTCCAGCACACCCGAGTTCTCGCTGTTACCTGCTGTCCTTCCACCTGCTGTGCTGTCTGATGCTGTAGATTCATCTTTGGACTTTTCTGTTGATGCCTGTATTGATGTTGAGGATGATGTTACTGTTGCTAATGCTATTTCTGTCTCTGCTGTTGATGTTGTTGATGCTGTAGTCGATGTACCTTTTGCTGCTGGTTTACATCTAGAGGTCCCCGATGCTGTTTTGAGTGCTTTAGAGGGCTTAAGCCTAGATTTTTGCGACATACGCGATGATGACGATTGTCCGCTGCTTGCTTTGTTGGATGATTGTTTGTGGGATCCATTTGCTCTTGATGCTGATTTTGGAGTTTCTGCTACTCCAAGGCGTTGTCGTGCCCGCTGGCGCGACTGTTGAGTTTGCTGTTCACTTCCCCTTTGCCTTCCGGTAGGTGTGGGGAAGGTCACGTGTGCTGTTACCGGTACTATCCTTTCCTATTTCTATTTTTCCGCATTTTATTTTCTTTTTAGGTAGTTTGTCTTCCCTCTGCTGTTGTTGTCCTCCTTTTGGGATCTGTTGTGTGGTTGCTTTTTTGTGCTGTAGCGTCACATTGAGGACACTGTGACATTTAGGTGTGGGGAAGATCGATGTGCGCTGTTATAGGGTGTCTGTTTTCATACTTCGTTGTTGCTGTTTTGCCTTGCCTTTTTTATTTAAGACCTTATGCGATTATGATGATTGTGCCTTCTGTTGTCGCTGCTTTGACAATGCGGTATGGTGGGGCTGTACGGGGGGAGGGAAAGGGGGTTAAGGGGTTGTGCTAAAAGTGCCATTAAATCAACGAAAACGAAAAGAGGGGCAATAAGGTCGGTTGAATCTAGCAAATATTCGAGAACATACATTGACGCCAACAACTTTATCATTTTTCTTCGTCTCCTTACCGAATTTGTTTTTATTTTATTTTATTTACATATATAGAATCAATTACGAGTAATAATTTTATCTTTTTCATTATTCATTGTTTAATAAAATTATGGAGGGTGGCGGCGGCGGTTGGGCATGGTGGATCGATTTTGTACTGATGCTCTAAACAAAATTTCGTACTACACGAAAAAATGAGAAAAAAAATTAACGGTGTCGTGTAATTTTATTATTTGTAGAATAATATTTTGAGAGGAAAAATATAAAATTGAGGAGGTTGAAGGGAAAATGATGGGGTATTTTGAGAAATTTATTATGTGTCGAGTATATCTATACTATATATATAATCCGAAAACCAAGGGACAGTAAGATATTTTAAAATCTTTATATAAATAATAAAAACTTTTTATCATATACAATGTTTAATTAAGGAAATTAAAAAAATAATATTTAATAAATATAAATTATATCAAATTCCATAATTGAAAAACTCTATTACGATACAAAATCAAATTAATAAAATTAAAAAAATAATAACAAAATAATATTTTATATTATTTTATACAAAACTAATTAAGGAAACTAAAAATAATCTAAAAATAATAGTTTAATAATAATAATAATAAATATAATTAAGGAAATTATAAAAAACTTTAAAATAATATTTGATGAATAAATAATAAAAATCTCTAAAACATAATAAAAAAAGAAAAATTATCAATTACAGCTTTTTAAAACACTCAATTTTCAAATTACAGCCTTTTAAATTTTTTTAAACACACAGCCAAAAATTTTGCTCCATTTACACTTTGCAGCCAAAGCCCTTTTTCGGTATACTTTTACTTAGACTGGCCGTTTTACCCTTGGTAAATGATGCACTGAATAATGTATTATCTCCTCCTATACTTCATTTTTCTTATCTCTCTCCTCTTATTGTTCTTTATTTTTTTTTTACTCTACTCATATAATATCTTTTATTAATCACTCATTTATTCTTTCACCTCACCTCATCTCCCACCTCACTTTCATTGCCACTTAACTTTTTTCAGTCAACACTTCGTCGGAATTTTAAACCCATTTTTTATTTTTGTGCCTCTTTTAAAGAAATAAATTAATTAGACACCATTATGATGAGTTAAGACATATCATGCATGTGTTTTGTATCTATCATATTTTTTCCTTTTATTTCTCTAATTTTTTCAAAACCTAATTTTGTGATTAAATTCAGCGTTTTTGTGTTTGATTGTTGGGAGTTTTTTTTGGCCTTTGTTAGTTTTTGAGTACAACACTTACATTGTGATGGTTTTCATTTGTATTTTTTGGATAAATTTTGTTAAAAATTCAAACTTTTGTGCTACATTTTTCGAGATAATTGGGGTTCTACAGTTGGGATTCTAATTTTTGGAGTAGATTTAAAATTCAAAATTTATTCTAGAAGTATAAATGTGAAGATGCAATTAAGTATTATTCTTGAAATTAATTGTTTCAATTAGAAGAAAATTAAATGAAGAAATGAAGTTTGGAGGAAAGGAAGAAAAAGAATTAAAAAAATGGGGAATGAAAAATAAAGATAACAAAGAAATGAAAGAAGAAGGAATAAATCAAGGGTATTTTTGTCCAAAACAAAGTAATTTGGAGGTAAAAATCGAAATTAATTGTATTTTAATGACTTAAGTGGGTCGGAGCTCCGATATGGCTGCAAAGTGTGAATAGAGTCAAAATTTTGGCTGTAATTTGTTAAAAAGTTTTGTAAAAGGCTTTAATTTGAAAATTGGATATTTTAAAAGGCTGTAATTGATAATTTTTCCTAAAAACAAATAATATTTGATAATAAAAGTTCCCAAACCTCTTTTTTATCCAAAATTTAATTAATTAATTATAATAAAATATTAAAAAAATAATACTCATTTAATAGCAATAAATATAATATATCTAACATTCTATAAGTTTCAATTGTATAATCATTTCGATTATACATATATCATTTTACGTACACTCAATATGTATTTAGTACGAGTACATGTGATGCGGGAGCATCTTTATCAAATTCACAAGAAGTGCTACTAAGTCTAGGCATAAGCAACTTGGCGCATGGATTTTGTCTTGGGTCAAATGAGGTCAAAATGGTGACATGGGAAGGGTTTCCAAGCTAGGCATGAGCATTTGGAGCGACTTTGGACGCACGCGTGGACGATAAAGAATAATAAAAAAAATCTGAATTTTGCTTTAAAATAATATATTTAGGAATATTTTAATTAATCTAGATAGTGATGTAAGCATGATGTCATTTGAGTTATGATGTCATGAATGATGTAATGTACCTTAGAGTACAAGTATAAGTCTAAACTAGGTAGTACAACTTGGAGTGCAAGTATTCTAAATCTATGTAGAAGACCTTGGAGTGCAAGTATTCTAATCTAAAAATTAGGCCTTAGAGTGCAAGTAAACTAAACTAGGTAGTCCTTGTAGTGCAAGTTCATTATGATGTCATGCATGATGTAAAAGGCTCTCCAAAACTCGTATATAAGGAGATATAATTTCATTTGCAAAACACACAACTTGAAATACAAAACAAAACTTGAGATTTCTCTCTAAACTTTGAACTCTTGCGAGATATCTTTTTATATCATCCTTGTTGTTGTGTGGTCTTGGTGAGATATCCTAGTTTAGGTTGAGTAATCTTGCGAGATTCTTAGCTAATCCGTATCCATTTTATTTCCTTTTTGCTCCAAATTACTACAAATCAAAATACCAAAAAAATACTATTTTGTTTTGTTATTTTATTAGTTTATTCCGCTGCATATTAACTCACAAAAACACACAAAAATGTCACCCCGACTTTTTATTTAAGACTGCACACACATCAAATTTGGCATCAGAGCTTTGGCTCTTGATTTCCTTGAACCAAGACGATCCTTTTTCTTGTTTGTTTGTTATCTTTTATTGGGAAATTTAAAGATGGCTAATGGTGAAGGTTCTAGTGGTGAACCGTGGGAGGAGAGTATGGATCAATTAAGCACGTCGATGGCTCAAATGCCATACATGATTAAGCAACTAATTAGTGTTACTCTTGGAAAAAAAGGAAGAAAGAATGTTGATTTTTCAGATTCGGATGAAGAGCATTCAAGAGTGAACCAAGGGTTACAAATGATGATGATCGTGGTCTAAAGTTAGACATTCCTGATTTTGATGGCGAACTTGATGCCGAAAATGTAACACCCCGTTTACGGAGGGCCTAAATATGGCAACCTGAGTAAATAGAGGTGTCACCATCACGAGTAAAACCCGTGGTAGGTAATCATAGTGCAACCTGTAATTTTAAAAACCTGCATATATAGAAATTTGTAAAATAAAATGGCGAGAACACGTGAAATAAGAAGTGGGAAAAACAACAACTCGTCAACTGTCTCATTACAGCGGTTCATCCACTAAAATGACTCGTGAGTCAAATGTGTCTCTACTCCAAAATAAAGCTAACTAGCTCGCGTCCATCCCAATCCCGCTATACCACATCAGCAAGTAAGCACGATCCAGCCAAGCAAAACTAATATGTATCTGCTCTATAAACCTGCTCCCCAAAAGGCCGGCAAATGCCAGAAATACCATATGGATCAACCGCAGGTCCCTCACAATTAAATTCGGGCAACAATTTAGCAGACAAGGTCAGTTCATGACTGAGTATGGTATTCAACGTTAAATAAAATTAACAAACAAAATATTCAACGATAAGGATAATTAAGAGGGCGACAATACATATATATATATTTATATATATAAAGTAATAGCGTAAACGATAAGTTAACTTCGGGCCATTAACTCGACCCCACTCTTTTTCAACCGAACCGTAGCTCAACGTCCCACCTACATCACAACTTGTTTCCAAGATTTAACTAGGCATTCACACAATACATTTCAGGTATTCGATCGAGAGCAATTCAAGCAATCTCATATTAATTTCAAATCAAATATATCTCATATTCTCATCATCAATCTACTTGGGCGGACAAGCCAACCCGCCGAGGTGCCCGCAGGTCACCCGGCCGCTACCAATAATACATTCTCAAAGTTTAAATTAGAATAATTTATATGATTTCATAATAAGGCTCATCCAAGAGCATCTCATTATCATGTAATCTCAACTACTCGGGTGGCTATCAATCAACCCTCCAAGGTGCCTGTCAGGGCACCCGGTCACTACCTCAAATCTATAATCAGAGTGGTCAAGCCAACTCTACCGGATGCCTGCAGAACATCCGGCCGCTACATAACTACATGCGCGCATTCACTTAATTGTTCATTCATCATAATCATAATAACAAGCCATACAATATAACCAACCATTCCAAATCATTTATTACAAAATCGCATCATTAAACCATCACTCATGATCAAATCATAATATAAATTCATACTCAAAGATCAATCAAGAGTCCTACGATTCCAATATATTCCATATGTATGCCTAATTAGGCCAAAATGTCAATATTATCAATTCAAACGTAATTCACCAATTCAAGGGCCTCACATGGCCTCACAATATCCCACAAACGTTATTCATACCCAATAGTGCATATACAAATCATATTCAAGTCACAAATGCATTAGCAAGCTTCTTACAAAACTCAATTCTCAACGTATCCTCATTTAAACTTCACCATAAGCACATAAGGTAGTCTCACCACATATACAAACATATTCCCATCATTTAAGGCCATTCCAAACCTTACTCAATTCATAAAAGCTATTTTTAAGCTACTTACAACACTCAATTTCCAACATATTATTAATTAAACACCATTATAAGCATTCAAAGCTTATTCCCAAGCTACTTAAACATATTTCAACCATCTAAGACCATACCAAGCAATACAAGTTTCATAAACTCAATATTTAGACTACTTACAAAACTCAACCAAACACTTCAAAACTTAACACACAACATTATTATCATATAATAACCTTAAATAAGCCAAGGACAAGAGGTAGTGAACGCCCTACCTCGAGAAGTCGCTCCAAAACTACCTCCAAACCTTAGAAAGTCTCCTCAACGAACTCGGTGTCTACAATTAACAAATAACCAATACAATAACACTAATTAACACCAATTACACACAATTAACAAGTTAAAATCGAAAAGCCCCAAATTGATTTCAAAAACTAGGGTTAGGGTTTTTGATTTATACCTAGTAAAAGAAGGAAAGAAGAGAAGAAGAACCAGAAGCGAGAAGAAGGAAGCATAGGCGAATGGTTGCGGTGGCCTGAGGTCCGGCGATCAAGTCGGCGCGGTTGGTGCAGGCCGAGGAAAGAGAAGGAGAGAACTAGCAAGCACGAATTATGTACGAAAGGGGGAGGGAGAACGACGTGGTGCCGATGTTGCTGCCGTCGCCGGTGATGCTGGCTACCGCTCGTCGGAGAGGCGAGGGGTTCATGGTTTTGTCGGGGAAGGAGTTTTGGTGTTTGGGGTTTTTGTTTTGTGTTATGCTTATATCTGTGTGTATTATGTTGGTTTTGGTTTGACGTGAACCAAGTGAGGAGTTTGGTTTTGTTTTATGTTTTTAGTTTTATACGTCGGTCTTATTTCGGTCTCCTATAACATTAAATCTCACACGTAATTATACATACATATATATTCGTTAAATCCCAAAATATTATTTCATATAATAAATATACTTATTAAACCAAACATTAATTAATATATTCGCAAATATAATTATGAAAATACCGAGTATTACAATCTTCTCCCCTTAAAAGAACTTCGTCCCGAAGTTCAAGCCTAAAGTCCAAACAAAACTCCGTAATTACTCTCAAAACTAGGCTAGTTCAGCTTCTAAGTATTTAGCTACTCACCTCAATATCACTATCAATCAAACATAAACACAAGCAAGAGCAAGTGCAAAACAATCACATATCAATTAGATAACAGGGGCGTGAAATTCCACCCTCCTTAGAAAAACTTCGTCCTCGAAGTTTGATTCCACTAACTTAAAAATATGCTATATATAACCAATATAACCAATTCATTCATATCATAGGTACCAACTATTACTACTAAATTAATTATATGCTACTTCTATTTCATTGACAACTCTATCTCATGGATTTGAGTCAACTAGCATAAGCAACGCATAAGGATATCAACAGAATGTTATTTGAGGCTCCATTTTCTATTCATATTAACTCAACCATGCACAGATAACAAGGCGACATTTATTACAAACAATCGAAACGTGACCGCTCACTCGAATTTTTAACATTACTAATCTTATAATACCCTATATACAACAACTATATACGAGTGATCCTTTGGAGTTATGTATAATACCCTATATACCACACATAAAGATATCGATCGAACATTATTACGTACTCAAATCTCGATCTTATTTAACATCACTTAGACCATACTCAAATAGCAATACCATGTACATTACACGCAATTCATCCATGTCGGTTCACCCGACTATTCATCGTATACAATCTCATAATACTCTACACATCTCAACTCATATCATGTTCTATACATTTACTAGTCATATCATGCTCCTCGCAAGGTTGTTGCCACAATTTATTTCTTTGCATTATGAGTCGACGTACCACCCTCAGGTCATGGGGTACGAAATATTTTATCCAATTACGCACAATCATAAATGTAGACATATCTTATCAAATTTTATCATCACTATAATACATAATTATTCCCTACTCAACTCATTTTATAATTCATAGCAACAACAATGTAGGGATAACGCTAGGTTATAACACAAGAGTTCCTCATTCTCCTATATTATTCCGTTCTACCCTCATTCACATACCACACTAGCACTAAGGATCCATTATATAACTAGATTTTAGAGATAAAGTAATTCAAATATCATTACATATAAACAAAGGTTCTATTTGCAGTTCAACAGTTATCACATCATAATATCATCAACATATCGCATCATCACATAAGTGGGGCGAGCCTTTATCAAGTATTGCAAGCATAAAATATACGCTTCAATCATAATGAACTGTATCTTTTAACTTGTTTATTTCACTATTTGAGTACTACCGAGTATCGCTTGAGCAATTTACATTATGGTTTGACACATATTCATGTTAGTAGATCAGTTTAAATATAAGAATTTCATGACACATTAAAACATGTGATATGATAACAAATTTCGCATCAATTATTTCACAAGCTATGTATTATTGTATTATTACTAACCAGAAATAAAAAAAATAAGGCCACAAAATGACATATTCCATTGTCAATGCACACATACAGCAAGGTTAACTCCACAAGAATGATATTAAGCCACATGATCCGGCGGCACAATTTAAACTCAAATATTAAGGTAGCTAGAATCAAGTATTCGTAAGTCATAGATTCGCTTTTACAACAAAACAAAACTAATATACCAAGCTCGTTATATTCCAATTCAAACAATCATTCAATTTATATACCCTAACTTTCACGTCGTACTAATTCATTTATTTCCACTTAATCATACACTTCACATTCTCAAAATACTTCTTTTAATAACAATTCCACATATTATGCCAAGTAGTTCACACATAATTATGCAAATTCTTTATTCTTAAGGTTATATCTCATACTAAGTTCATATGTCATATTAAACGATTCTCAAGGTCACACATTTTGATTTCATAGTCACGCAAGACACCTAGTTCATTAACCATATATTCACATTATCATGACTTAGTAAAATCACCCAAACAAGCATTCATGTTCGCACTATCATTTAGTACATTATCACATACTACTAGCCTCCTGAGATTTACTTTACACAATGTACACATCGCATTTAGGTATAATTATAAAACACCAAACAGAGTAAGAAGGTCTCTAAATACTCTATTGTAAGCCACACCAAACACTTAGAAGATCAACAAATGGCATTAACACAACAAACTTTAGGTCTATTCCAAAATCTTGTCAAAATTTCGACAATATGACGTTAATATACAATATGTTCCTTAACTACATCATACAATCATAAATTTGGGCAACTTCGTATATCAATATTGCATCTTACACATATATTAACAACAACTAAGCTCACGATTTCTCAATGATTTAATAACATATAATTTGCATGTCCGTGCTTACGTAACACACTCTAACCTAGACATCTCATATCAAAATAATTCACATCTTTACACGTATGTTTCAACTTGAATAATCACATATCGTTACTTACCAACCACGTAACATTAGCACAACACATTTATGTATTCTCAAATATCGAACATTGTTAATATGGCATAAGTTTAACATCTCAACATTTCAATATTCAACATCACACATATATGCACCTCTACTCAATCAATTCAATCTTTCCAACTTAAGGTGATATTCAGGTCATGCAATTATATACTTCATCTCACGAATCAAAATTAAGGTCTTATTCAATCCATAATTAAGCAAATCACCAAATCACTTATCATCATTCAATCATACAACATCTTCTTTCGTAATACATTAACAATCTTATACTCAATAAGGCACATAAGCCTCGTAAGCACCTATAATAACATTCCGTAGTTCCAGACCTTCTAATCAATACATTACTTATCATACTCATTTACACATGTATATGCATCCACCAACGGACACAAAAGATCTAGTTATCAATGTATACACAGTCATATAATAGAGTCCTTTTCAAATGCAAACACCACTCTTTACTAATTATTCATTCAAACTTTACTCGTCTCTAAAATCAAACATGATTGAATTTCACTACCATGCATATTTTGCTATATCTCCCCCTCTTTCATGCAATTTGTTCATATAGCTATATTTGCATATAAAACTTATTTCAACACAACATTCGTATATACCATAATCTAACAATCACGAGTAAGTTCCCTTATAATGTCTACTCCATGTATGTAATCTCATCTCCTCGTCAATATCATGCATTTATCATTATCATTATCTCAAGTCAAACAATATAAATATACATCCTACCTAGACTATTTAGATACCACATATTCAACTTATATTCAGACAATATCCAAATCCAAAGATAATCATTGCAAGTCCTCATAATTCATTCACCGTGTTCATTTATGTCATGACCATGTAGCACAAATTAATCAACACACTTACATCTTCATACCTCATGTAAAGTACATATTAACAGTCAATAAGAAACATCTCAAACTTCATCATCAATATAAATTCAAAGATACAGGTACAATTATCTAAATATTCA
>JAUEKU010104493.1:0-12881 GCA_032274805.1 Gypsophila paniculata
TGACCATTAATTAGCGCTAAAACCCACAATCAATCTCAAACCATTAGTTACGATTACACGCTAAAAAACACAATCAATCTCAAATGATTAAGTACGACAAATAAACGCCAAAAACCACCATCAATCTCGAACGATTAGTTACGATTAATAAATGCCAAAACCCACAATCTGACGCAAAGCATTAGTTACGATAAATAAACGCCAAAAACCAGCATTAGTCTCAAAACAGTAGTTGCATTAATAAATGCCAAAAACCAACATCAGTGTCATACTATTAATTACGATTAATTACCGCTAGAAAAACCACAATTAGCGACAAAAATTTATGACTAATTACCGCCAAAATCCCCCACCCCACAATTCAGTGTCATACTATTAATTAATAAGCGCCAAAATCCACAATTCAGTGGTCATAATGACAGTAACCGCCGAAAACCACGATGTATAGAAAGCATCAGAAATTCAGATCGTCTCACAGTGTAAAAAATGCAACAACGATAAGTTACCCAAAAAGCGCAATCCATCTCAAATAAACCCCCAAAAGCACCATCAATCTAAAACCATTAACGACGACCAAAAATGCCGACTAATAACCGCCAAAAGAGTGTGATACGATAAGTTACCCCAAAAACCACAAAGTGGCATACCATAAGCTACCCTTAGTTTCCAAAATACTCTTATTTAGTAAATAAGTACCACAATGCAGACCACCTCGAAATCATGAAATCGCAGAGAACCAAGCACAGTGAACAACGACCCCAAGTAGTGTGGCAGCATCACGGATGAACTTGTACATGGGGCCTCTAGAAGACGACCCATGGTGGTAAATGCAGTCCAGGGTGGTTGAAAACCACGTCCTCATGAGGTATACTGCACGTACCTGGGATACGTGAGTGATGGTGATGCAGACCTCACTGGTGGATGCTTTAGCCTTCTCGACTGCCGCCTTCAGGTCTTCGATGAGCTGTTTGGCCTTTCCTTGGATCTCTAAGTTTTCACCCTTCTTCTTAGTCTCCTTCTTAGTCTTCTTCTTACTCTCCTCCTTAGTCTCCTCTTTAGTCTCCTTAGTCTTCTTCTTAGTCTTTCCAGCAATAGCCCGCCTTTTTAGCAGGGAGAGGATTGCTATTGCCTTCGGACTGGTGATGACCACTTTATTCTTAGCCCTCTTTTTCTTCTTATTTTCATGACTCACCAGCTTCACGTTAATCATTTCATCTATTAACACGCAGAATTCATTGAATTTTTTTTGAAGCGTCATTGTGGTCTTGATGGTAGGGAAGCTTAGAAATGACGTTTTTTTTTTTGAGAGTGGGGATTGGGGAGAGTGTGGAGAACGATGATGATTTTTATATATTCCAGGAGTGAAATTTGTATATTACCATTATACCCAAAATAAAAATATCTGGGGGTGTAAATGGGAGTATATTCGTGCTTATCACATTCCTACGTACGGATTTGGGTGGAGTATTCACCAATGAATGGTATTTAAGGACCCAAACTACGACTTCACAATATAAAAGGACCTCTACTTTGCATTAGAACAAGGATTATCAAAATTATACCCTCCCTAACTAATTTCCCATGATACAATAGTTAATTATTAATAAGAGGATTATCAAAGTTATTTTTATTCTTAATGTGTTTATCGAGTTAAGTAATTATTATTTTTCAAGTAGAGTCATGGGGTACATTTCAATTTAATAATTTTGGTTACTTTTTAAGAATACCATAATTATTTTTGCGTGTGTTCCCTATGGTGAGAATTTCTAATCTAATCTTATGAATTACTCCATAAAATGATTATAACCGATGATGTCTTAAAGTAATGGTTAAGATAGAAGAATTGTGGACCCGATAGTTCCAAATCAAATCACCCTCCGTTAATTCTGAAAATCATTTCTTATGTTTTCTAGTTATCTTCTCAATATGTTCTTATTTATATAGTCGATTTTACATATTAAAAAACCATCTTTTCACAAACTTCCTCAATAATCAAAATGCTCCTTCAATAATTCATTCAAAAGCCGTTGTTTATTGCTGATGCGCAATGACTTAGTCAATTTAATACAGTAAGAATTAATGAGCAAAAAATTTCAAGTTTTCGACAAAGTCGTCTAATGATTTTGGTTTAGGCGCATGGATAGATGGTGGTAGACTTAGACACTTAGACATGACTAAATTTATCTAATTCGAAATTTACTTGACAAAAATGATTATAAGTGACTTAAATGACGAAAAAATAATTTTCACTCATTTATTATGCATAAAAAAAATTACAAAAATTTCATAAAAATGATCTAGTACTCCGTGGGATTTATTGTCATAGTGATCGAAGCCAAAAACGGTCCGAATTACCTTAAAACCAAAATGATCCAATAATAACAAATCCGAAACAGATTGAAGACTTAAATTGACCCGACACAACCCAACTCAACCCAAAATATCTCTTAGACTCGAAATGACCCGACCCAATTTGACAAAAACCTAAACCCAGCCCAATTAGACCCAACCCAAATCCAACCTAAACAAATCCTTTACCAAATCTCGTGATAATCGAGACAATCAACTCGACCCAATCCGTCCCAAAATCGCTTTATTTTATGTAATGTACGGTATTGATAAGACCCGAGACTCGAACCCAAATACTTAAAAATAAACAAATGAAAAAGCTCACCAAAGCTCCATAGTCCATACTTCCATCTTTTTTTTTCACTATTTTTAAACCTAGGTAAGTTTCTTAACATTCAATCACTTGATTAATTAACTATCAAATTTAATCTTTTTAATTAGTGTAATTTATTTATTTATTGGTTTTCTTCGTAATTTTGTATTCAATTGACGTATTTTAATTATGTTATTATAGCGTTGAAATTAGGTGTTTGGGTGATTTGTAATTTTGTATGAGTTTCTTGAATGATGTAACAGTAGTTGGTATAATTCAATCGAATGGAGGAAGTATAATAATATATTTTATGGTGCTGCCACTCAACTCGACTCGACACTACTTTAGTTTATCCTTTAATTAAACAGTAGGTCGAGACTGTCTCACACGGAGTCACACCGTGAGACCTGCCTACTGCTTTTTAAAGGAAAAAGAATTAACCACCCACATAACTACCTTCTTATGTGAGAGGTCTCACGATAACTGTCTCACTCAACAATTTGCGTTTGTTTAATTGTGTGAAACAGTGAAAGTAATTATGTAGTATTTGGTTGTTAATTGTGATGGTATATTTAAGATTATGAACCCTAATTTGGCTGTTGCTATGTCGGTTAGTTTTCGAGTAGTTTTGAGACGCAGTTGTGCTTCTATGAATTCCCTAATCCTGCCGAGTTTATGTTTAAGGACGTGCTCTTGAAAGCTGGAACGAGCTTGCGACAATTTAGGGGATGAAAATAAATTAGATAGTGTGTAATTCAGAAGCTGTAATGCCTTATTGATATGTCCGTTGTTGTTTTTGATTATTTTGAAGATGCGGTTGTAGTTCTATGCAGTGATTTTGTGTTTAAAGGATGTGCTCTCGAGAACTATTCCGTGACAATTTGAGGGATAAAAGTTAACTAAATGTTGTGTAATTCAGATGTCGTATTGCCTGACAATTACAATTCTGTGCAGCTGCCCTAATTCACTACGCTTGACAACGACAGCTAGGCGAGCTTTTTGGCTAGGTTGAGATGAAAATGTATGTGATTATCACCGTGATCAAACAATCTTCTCTACTGTTTTTGGATTAATGTAGTTTTCGTAAATTGAGGGCGAGGTGTTATTCTTACCTTATTTTCATATGCGTTACGGAGTATGATTTGTTGAATTGATTATAATGCAGCCTAAAGGCCAATGCTGGCCCTCTTACTAATTTCGAAGTGTATGATTTTCTACTAAAGAAAGGAGCTTCAACGGATCCTGCTCAACGGGTCATGACTAAGTTAAGATCGTCTGAGCTCCAGGTTATTTCTTTTTAACCTGTTATCCCTGGCTCACTCGGTATATCTTTGTACTGTAGTTTCATGTATGTTTCTTTGTTACACTTTGAAGGAAAATAGTGACGGTCATGTTACTTTTGTCGTTGGTTTTTAGGTTTTTGATTACTTGGTTGAGAGACCGGCATGTAATCAAACTAGAGAGAGTATCAATGAATTTATGGAGAAATATAAAGAGTTCAATCTAGCTAAAGCTGAGGTGGTTAACATTATTAACATCAGACCTATTGATGTAGTTGAACTCGTTCCGGTAAGTACTTAGCATTGTATTCATTTTTATGCATGTATTATGTTTTGTAAATGCAACAGTGATTACTTTTTGCATTTTCTCAAGGATCGTTTATTTGTTAAGAGTATTATATCTTGGATGAGTTACGTAACTGCCTTAGCACCTGTAATCAGAATTAAGCAAGTGCTCCATTTTTTTCCGTAATGATTCAGTGCATAGAGGAATACGAGAAACGTATGGATGATGATCGCTTGGAAAAGTTGCAAAACATGGTCGATACAGTGTTACCGCCACCCCCACCCCGTGATTCTGATGTAGAAGCTGCAGCGGATGATGCTGCTCAAGCAACTGACGAGGAGACTCCAGAAGATGAGATGGCTGCAAGCTAAGCTTATGCAGGTGATTCGAGTTTTTTAAACGCATGCGTTTGATTCTCTTGATTGAAATGCTAGGTAGCTTATAAATTACATCAGTAGAATGCTTGTTTATCTCTTAATGAGTTGGTTTACTTCTACTCGTGGTACTACAAAAAACACTTTGATGCCACTATGACAAACAAAATCTTTCTACACGATCACTCTTGTCAAATCCCTAATATCGGCCTTTAATTTTAACACTGTACGAATTCATCTACGTTTCCATAACTTGATTTCAAGAAAAATTGCTGAAACAAATAAAAGTGCAACTATGACGATATAGGTGCCGTACCAACTGCCGTTCTCCTTTCCCAATTGTATTCCATAGAATGTATTTGAAATTGCAAGGGCTACCAATATCTTTCCTGCATTATGGTGATACAAGTTCCAGTATTTTCGCATCTTTGTTCCTTTCTCTGGTCTAAACATGAGAGCCATCACCTACAAAACCCAAAAGCTCAGTTTTTATTTTCTATTGAGCTGTGCATCCAAAAAAAATATATTTCTCCTATTTAGTTTTCAGAAATCCATGTCTCTCATACTTGGTCACGAGTATGGGATGTGGATGCGTCCATGCGTGTTTCAATGTGGGGCCTTAATGTGTTGGACACTATGTTTTGTTAGTTTTTTCTATCTTTTATGCATTTCAGGTAAAAGGAAAGGGCTAGGGCTGAGGTTATGTCGTGTCATAAGGAATGTTGTGTTTACAACCCAAAAATTTGTTTCCGGTATCCCCTTGAAATTTTGGCTGTGCTTACGGTGATGCTGCTTCCAAATTTGTATTCGTCAATAGACGAGTAGTTAAAGTAAATCGTCGAAGTTATATAGACATGGATGAGTTGTACCTGAAGGCAACCGAGGATAAAAATGGTGATGCCAAGGTTTCTGTGTCGTGTCACTTGTGCATCTAGAAGTCCCTGTAGTACCAATCCTAAAACAAAACCAACTAGTCCAAGCAAGAAGCTGATGCTCAGGATTACAGTATGAGCATAAAACCAAATCGGATCCCACTGCCGGAAATACCTAGCAACTATAGCTCCAATCGGCATTAAGATGCCCCATCCTATCATGTTTAAAGCTCCATGGGTTCTCCTTACTCCTGTGTGCGGCGTGTTCTCGGCTTGGCTTCGCCCTGTCAAACCAATAGGAAACCAACACCAAAATCAATTCCAATTTTAAAAACTGCAGGTCCCTGCTAGTCTCTATTGGCTATTTGGTTGACTGGGCAATGGTCAAGTAGGTTTTGGTTTCGGTTTCCTATTTGTAGTTTCTGTTCGTTCGACCATTACACGGTATTATTAACTTTCAGTAATATTTTTCAACTACATCCCAATTTTTACCACTATTTATTTGTGAGGTCGACCTGTCACCTAACGCTGCCCTATATTGTCATCAATTATTCCATATTGAATGTCAACTCTGCTTTCCTCGCTTTTGTTTTTCTTCATTTCTCTAGCATTTATAGATTGCGCACCTTTTATTTGCAGAGTTACCCTTGTTTTGGTTATTTTATATTTCATTTTCACTCTATAGTTGGTTTAAAATTTGTCAAATCTGATAAACAATTTGAAGAACATGTTTCCTTACCTGTCTGATAATCTAACGTGGTGCTGATATAGTCCTGATGCTCGGTCAACTTGAACCTGTTTCTAGCGCTTGGCAGAGTAGATGGCCCAATAGCATATAGGAGCTTCTTCCGGGGTTGGGACGTGCTCAGCTGGAAGGCCATATATATCCGTTTTGATCGCTTAACCACGGTATCTGAGTTATTTACCACAGTGAGCTGACCTTGATCAGGCAGCACACTGTTGGAGTCCCGGTCCTTCAAGTCATACTGTAGGATCTTACCGGCTCCATTCGAGTAGACCCAACCCACCATAGCACTAGACCCTTTCATCTGACCGTTGGTTGAGAACCCGATCCCGACCCAGGAGTCTGGATCCTTTGCCGAGAGCAAGAAGCTCCAACGTCCTTTGCCGAGAGCAAGAAGCTCCAACGGTCAACTTGCATATTTAGTTTGACCGTGATCAGAATTGAGTATAATGTGATACAATTGAGAGATATAATAGTGGTCGCATTTTAGTTAATACTGGTGACGATCAGACTTAATGTGGTCACATTTTGTACGTCAATAAATTCGTCTTTCACTTTGTTAGTGATAAATTGTCTTTTATAAGACTAACTCGTGGAAAATAATCAACATGAATTTCGAGACACGGTCTTTTATGATGAATTATGAAGATTAGTTCTGTTCTATTCAAAATGTGTGTATTTATTATTGGTTAATTTTGTTATCGATATTACAATTTAAAAAGTGAAAGCTTGTATTTCAACCTATTTATTCAATAACCAAAGTACCCCTTTGCTTCATTTGAAACATGTTGTTGTAATAATTTTATCAATTCAGAAAGGGTTGGAGAGAGCGAAATGAGAGTGTTTTCGAGGGAGTAGTAGTGAGTCCTAGTAGGGTACTAAGTAGGGCAAAAGGGTTGATGGCCGAGTTGGACGTAATGAATGAGAAGAATGGAGTGAAACGAACTAAGAGGGTCGATCAGGGGAGGGATTTAGGGGACGACAACTGTGTGAGTCGATGTGTGGGTTGGAGCAGACCAAGTGTGGATACGATCAAGGTGAATGTTGATGCAGGGGTGTCCAATGGGAGAGTGTGTTATGGCGCGGTGGCGAGGGGCGTAACGGGAATTGTCGAGTGGTGTTTTGTGGTACAAAAAGAAGGCGAGATGGAAGTGCGGCAACTCCCGACATGCAAAGGCGTTGGCGATTGCTCTAGGTCTTCAGGAGGCGAAGACGGCCAGAGCGAGGAGAGTGGAGATTGAGAGAGAGTGTCTTACGGTGATACGACACATCCCAAAAAGTGAGCAGGAACGAACACATTATCATCGAGTCATTGACGATATTTTAGCTTTGAGTTTTGATTTTGAATATGTTTCTTGGATTTTATTGGTAGACTAGGTAATAGAGTGGCTCACGAGTTTGCACATATCCATCTTGGTGCTTGGGAAGCGACGTTGGGTAGATGAGACTCAGTCTTATCTGTTTTCATTTGTTTTGGATGATATTCGTTTAATGAATGAATGTTTGTAATGCCCTTTGGGTGTTTTCAAAAAAAATAAAAATAACTTTATCAGTTCACGGATAAAAATTTGATGGTATGGACAAATAAAATGATATTTGACCACTTGTAATTTTTAATTTTAAGACGAAAATATTCGTCTTACGTGAGACTTACTATTAAATTAATCGGCTCCTAAAAAATCGAAATCGAAATACTTACCAAATAGTAGTCCCAAACTTACCTTATTCTGAAAGGAAGAGTGAAGGCTACATCAATTTGAAATTTGAAACTATATATACAAAGTTTTCCCCATAATCAAAAAATTGTAAAAAATTGAAAAACCCTTAAAAAAAGTCGCCTAAAATCACCGAATTGCTGAGTTTTCATCTACTCAGGTGAGACGATCTCACAAGATACCTATTAAAAAAAGGTAGTATGACCTTTGTTCTCAATCAAATGGATTGACTTCTAATCGATTTTTTTTTTATTAACGAGGGGTTTAGTCCCCTCGGGCACAAGCATTCTGACGTCACCACTTGTACCATGTAAGCCACCCCTTTTTACCAGGGGCCGTCGTGATACCCGCATGATGCGCGTCCGGAGGTTCGAACTTGGGACCTCGCAATTCCTACCTTTGCAAGCTTTGAGGTTGCCCAGACCACCAGACCCGCACCACTTGGGTCTTATATGAGACGGTCATAACAAACGAATTCTAATCGATTTTGTATATCTCTTAAGTTGTTTCTGATGTATTTAGAAAATTTATTGAGTTTTGTCACTTAACAATGAAATACTGGGAATAAATTTAGACAACTTTTTTTTTTCTAAGGTAGATATGAAATACTATACGAGTTTGAATGTAATATTTCGTACCTTGTGTAATTTTTCTCAACTAGTAAACTTTTCTTGAGATTGTGTCAAGGAACCAACTCAACCAAAACCTTAAGGTGATAATTGGAGTTCCAAGATCGCTTTTATATACTGTAAGACGCCTCCTCACACGAATATCTTTTAGGCTTGAAGTGTGGATGCGACTACAAGCCTCCTCATACGCGGCGCTAGATATCCCACCTAGAAGGGAGGGCGGTGAGAGTCGAACCAGTAACCTCTAGGTCATTCTGGCTATAATACCATGTGAAGGAACCAATTTAAGTTGGGTTGGTTCCTTGACAATTGTATGTAAAGTTATCGATTTTGATAATCCCACATGTGGTATAATGTACTAACCGCTATTTTCATGAGTTTCTAGTAATAAATTTGTACTATGTAATGAGCATTGCTAACGACAGTCTCGGTGTACCTGTGGTGTGTAGATACGGATAATTTATCGACGTCAAGTGGAGGTTGATTTGGCTCACTTACTTTCGTCCTTAAGATGGATATCTCGAGGTATAATCTTCGGCAGGTGAGGAAACTTTCTATCGATTTCATTAGTATCTTTCCATTTCAATTTACGCGTTCTTTAAACGACACGTTTCACCTTATTTACTCGCATTAGTGTATCGTCTTTTTAGTCCTTGATGACATTCTATTACTTTCTTTAGTGTCTTTAGTCTGTCGACTTTGCTTTCGTCAATTAGGAAATTTAATAAGGTTGCATGGTGTTTTCGTAGAACGTTTTGGTTGGAGAGTTTGTCCCGATACATTGTCGATGTTGCTTAGCTCGATTTAATGTTAATATATAGTTGTCCTTCGTGAACAGAGACTTTTTTTTTCTGTTTTTCTGTTTTTGTGAAATTCATTATTCTTTTTCATTTATAAAGAAATTATGTTCACGTAAGCAAGCAAATAGGGTATGGTTACAAGAGTCTATATGTCGCATATAGGCTTTAATTTAATAGTACGTAGTATAATCGTCGAGGTGAAGTCGTGACCTAAAAGATCGAATGGAACAATACATAGACAAGTAAATTACTTTTGAATTTGATTTCCTTATTTTAGGGGTATTGATCATTCGAGGGGGTAGGCTACTTAAAAATCAAACTAACTCGTTTGTTGGGCTTTTCTCAGCAAAAAAAAAAAAAAAAATTAAGAACATGTTATATTAGGATAACTTTTTGTCGTAGCTATAAGGAACGAGAATGTGGTAACTATCCATCCTCTACGGAGTATATGTTTGATACAGTTTAAAATTTTTAAACTTCTACGGAGTATATCTTTGACATGTTTATGGTCAAAGTTTTAAACTGGAAGATTATTATGTGTTTTTGTTTAAGTTTGGGTAAATGGGACGGTCCTGATTAGAATGTAAAGTGTTCATCGGACCAAATTTTATTTTTACTGTGTGCACAACAAATTGACGTTGACAGGGTATTGAAACCTGACTTTGATATTGACTTGTTCTGAATCCAGGCCAGTAATTGAGTGTTTTAGTAATTGAGTAACATCTCTCAATAACTTTACGTACTAAGCCACTACGAAGTTCGTGGGTTATTGTTTTGGTTAATACTTTGTTTGCGTTAAAAGGGCGTTTGATTGTTTTGCCTAGCATCATCCTGGTCATTGGTCTTTGTCTTGTATAAGAATATCAAGCTAAGGCGTTGTCGAAAGGCGGACTCGTTCAGCCGCTTGCCTGATGAAGTAATTATTTCCCATATTTTATCTCGGCTGATGCCACGGGAAGCTGCAAAGTGCTGTTTCATTTCTCGCAGGTGGCGAAGCCTATGGAAACATAGTTTCAGTTGTAGATTAATATTTACTAGTACGTGGGGGGAAGGTTATATGGATCCTGTGCTGGGTGTCAAAACAGAAAGCCGAAGATTTGTTTCATGGGTTAATAGATTTTTGGACTTGCTTAAGTAGAAGCCTACCACAGATGAATTCATTATTCGATTTAGATTCAAGATTTTCATGCGATATTAACAAGTGGCTAAGCTTTGCCTTCACAAAGGGAGTTGAGCAGCTGGAATTGGATCTGTCACCATATCTTTATCATTTGAACAAGAAGCACTATGTGTTTCCGAGTATGGAAAAACTCCCAGATCTACTTGCATCTGATCTAAACAGTTGTCACTCTGCTAGGCTCCGTAATCTTAAAAATGTATGTTTCAAATATGTTGACATCGATGGGGAAGCTATCGAGTACATGCTTTCCAAGTGCCACTCTCTTGAGCGTGTAAGTATCAAGAATTCTAATACATTGATAAATCTCAATGTCTGTGGTCCATCTGCTAGACTTACGCACCTCAAAATAGTAGGCTGTGAAAACGCAAAAAAATTAAGATTTCTATAGCAAGCCTTGTTTCGTTGAAGTACCGTGGATCTCGGGCAGCTTTATGTTTGGGGTATGTACCTTGTCTGTCAGAAATGTTCATCGGTGGAGGTTACTGCAGAGCTTTTCTGAGGCAGAGCATGCCTAATCATGAATGTCTTTCTCAACTAAAGAAGCTTAAATTGGACATGACTCTCAAGGTGAGTTACTAATGTAAAGTGATTGAACGCCAAACATTTATCTTGATACAGTTTGCTAATTTTGAGCTATTTTGCTTGGCTAGCTTGTCATGGAATGTGTTAATTATCCCGTGAGTTTGAAAATTTTGTCAGCCTTGAACAGTTGGAAGTGAAGATGGTCATATATAATGGCCTATTTCTTTTATGGCCAACCGTTCTGATTAAGGCAGCACCTGCCTTACGTAGATTTGCTGTTAAGGTCGATTCTCATTCCCTTATTATTTGAGATTCCTGTCGAACGTATCCCTTGAAATAAAAAATTTAGTAGAGTCAACTCTTCGTAATCTTTTGTCACGTTGTCTATTGAATTTTGAACTGGTTAGTGCATAACGATTGTAATCAAGTCTGATCTTTTCTGTGTGGCAGTTTAAATATGACGATAGAAAACTACTGGACCTGCTGTCAAGACTGATCAAGAAAAATGCTGAATTGACCTCGATACAATAGTAGTTGGACATACACCGGTTAGCTATCCTTTCATATCCTTTTATCTCATCTTTGACCTATATTATTACTAGCACAAAGTTAGTTATCCTTTCTTATCCTTGTGTTTCTTCTTTGAACTTGAATATTACTAGCACAAAGTCTCAATTGACACGATCTCAAACTTCAGGCCATCATAACCCGAATTCATAAAAAATGCGAAGATATAGTTTGTGAGTGACGACTTCATAGATGTAGTGCTAAATTTCTTCTCTCTGTGCCGTCTTCCAAAAGAATTTTAACACTTACACAGTTACACTGATACCTAAGGCGTTCGGAGTAATACACTATGGAGATGAGACCATCTTACACACTTTGTTTGTGATATCGCTTCATCAATACACTTGTTAAAAGATTACACTGTTCTCATTTTGCTGTTTTAGGGCATGACTCGGAAGATGGAACAGAAAATAAAGAGGGCAAGCAAGCACCGAAACGAATGCCTTAAGGTGGTAGAGATATGCCGTTTTGTTGGGCATGAGAGTGATTTGAAGCTTACACGACACTTGCTACGCATGAATTTGCAGTCTCTTAAAAAGTTAGTTTTAGTTACAAGTCCTCGCGCGCCAATACATACTGAAAGTCTGTTGAGGATTGTGGGTGATATGCAGCAGGAAGAAAGTAGAGAACGAGCGAAGATAGTTAGGAGGTGGTTACCCTCTTCTATTGAACTCGTCATTCTTTAAGGATCAGATTACTCCCACCAATCACTTGATTTGAAACATTATTTAAGATATGTGATGGAGTTGTTGCTGAAAGAGAAAAAACTTGAGTCCTATGCAAATATGCAATGGGTTATTTATTGTGTTGAAAATTAATATAAACTATGGGTAATTTCAAATTTGATTATTTATCATCTTTTAGACTCATGCTATGCTATCATGCTATGGGCAATCTAATTATTTCCTTTGGTATATGGGGCTTGTGGTGCTCAATCGCCACTGCAAGTCTGTACTTTCTTTGGTATATGGTGTTTGTGCTGCTCCAGCGCCATTGCAAGTAGACTTGGCAAACGGGTCAATCGGGTCGGGTTCGGATCGGGTCATTTCAGATCGGGCTATTTTCGGGTCAGTAAGAATCGGGTCAATTTTGGGTCGGGTCGGGTCATTTCGGATTCGGGTATTTTCGGGTTCGTTATTTTCAACTTTTTTAGGAATAACAGATCATACGCTGTAATAAATGGTCGGGTCACTTCAAATTGGGTCAGGTCAATTCGGGTTACGGGTCAAACTCAATTCTTCAGTTCGGG
>JAUEKU010104714.1:0-21942 GCA_032274805.1 Gypsophila paniculata
TATATACTCCGATATTATTTTAACTTGATTACAATCATCCCAAAATTATGATTTCTAATACTACTATGTAATATTTATCACAGTTTCTATCTCTTATTAATATAATATTTTATTATTATCTCTCAAAATTAGAATTTCAAAAGACACGGACTATCTCAGTTCGAAAAAAATTTATCTTTTAATTATATATCCACACATAACTATAAACTTTTTCTATTGGGCAATTGTTGTTGGTTTTAATAAAATGATATGTTCAAGACATAACAATCGAAACTCAAGCACGAAGTGAAAAAGTCATTATACAATAAATTCATCATATAAAATAAAAAAAATAAAAATTGCATAAATTATAAGTCAAAATCAATCTAAATAATGAAAATAAACATTTTAATTTTGCTAGACAACTCGAAAAAAAGATGTTATATTCAAGGCACAACAATCACAACTCAAGCATGAAGTGAAAAATTCATTATACAATACAATCAAAATCATCATATAAAATGAAAAAAAAAAAAATTACGTAAATTATAATGCAATATGAAAATAATAAAAATTTTAATTTTGATACACACTTAATTTTGAATGATGTAAGAGTTTATATAGGCGCTTGATATTTTGCTTCTCTAATTGCATTCAAACTCTTTTAATATTAGAAATTTAATCTCCTTGACATAATAATTAATTATATATAATTTCGTAATTATCTTTTTAAATTTCACAATTATCACCTAAAATTAAAATTTTGAAAAAATTGGACTCTCTCACGTCGCTCAAAAAGTTCATCTTTTATTAATTACGGAGTATATATGTGCATGAAAATGAATGTGGTCCACTTTATTGCATAGGACACCCTCGTTGGCACGTACTTGTATAAAACTATAAACAGAAAAACCAAAGAAACTTCTCGACGGTTTAGAAATAGAAATAAAAGCTTAGATTCTCACAACTATCATCAAATGGAAGCTTAGAAATAGAAGAATTGCATAAATAACGACGTTGAATTAGAGATCGAGAAGCAATGGAAGACATTTTGGTGGCTGATGATGATTATTGAAATTGAAGATCAGAATTAGAGGGAGACGACAATTTGGGAGGAAATTTAACCTAATTTCTCTGCTTTGCTTTTACTTGTGATTTGTGAATTACAATTTGCAAGTGTTTCCAACCAATATAAATAGGGCTGCTTTACGGAGTCGGTTTTTACTTTCATACCGTTGACATTTAATTTACTAATCACACCTAACATATTAATCCAAAATCTATATTTAGGTTTTGTATTTTTATTTAACTAGTTGTTCGACCGCGCGCTAGCGCGCGCGGTCCCCTAATGCGGCAAAATCGTTTAGTATAATTAGTATAGAAATACATTTTGTAGTTTCGTTAATAAGAATTTCTCTCGAGTAATAAGAATTCGAATACGATTTGCCTGATCTCGTACTACCCAACGCCTAAACAAATACAAAATTTCTCATATGAGATCGTCGTATACGTATGACGAATTACTTGCGAGAAAAACTGATCACTTTAAGGCACTAGGCGCCGCTTAATATGCTCGAGGTATTACTTCCAAAATATTAGGTAGTCGTTTAATATGCTCGAGGTATTACTTCCAAATTTACAAAGTTGTACTGTTTTTATTTTTAAATTTGTTTATTGGGCCTGGTTAGTCAGAAATTGGGCCTATAGCACCACTTATAAATCGCGTCCATAGTGTTGGGTTGTGCACATGGGCCGTAGCTAACTATACCTATATTTTTTTTTCAAATATTGCAATAGTATGTTTTAAGTTTTAGTTGGGCTTGCAAATGGGCCAAGAATAGGAATTCATTGGATTTGATATTATCTGAAGTGGCATGCAAATGGGCCAAGAATAGCAATTTAATTTTTCTAAATTTGTCCCGTCCTAAGCATTAGCAATTTAAGTTGTCTAAATTTGTGTATTTGTGTTTATGAGTACGTTCATTGTTTATATTAAGACATTTTTTTGGGGTCTATTTGTAGCAAAATACATGAAGATAAATTGTGGGTGAGCAATTTCACACGAAGATAAATCTTGGAGCGGTATTATTTTCAGAAACTAATTGTCTACTGACTCAATATGTGCGTAGTTTCTAAAAGTGTTTTGAGTTAAATCTGAAAGAGAATGAGTTGGGTTTTTTAATTGATGGTAATTGTTTACCGCTGCCTATGTGTGTAAACTGTTAAGTAGTTCGATCAATTGTAGGTGAAATAATTATGATTTTTCTCAAAATTGTAATTGTAAGTTTGAAGGCAAAAAGTAACGACATATTTTTGACATGAAGTTGCATCAACCGCATTTCATACATATTTAAAGATCATTAGAATCATCGCATTTCAAACAAATGTTATAATACAAATTTTGCATGCCATTGTTCGTCTTGTTTCCGCGGTGAACAAAAGTTAACCAGCTCTTTCAAAGGAACATCGGACTGTAGTAGTTTCAATGTTCCTTCCGAAAGAACTTGCGTCGTCCGCCCATGCTAGCCATGGCAAGGTCTTCAGATTGACTTTACATTTATTTGTACCTCAAGTCTAAATTTGAGGGGTCCCCACACATCAGTTAAACTGGAAGGTCTACTTGGGTCAAAACATATCCTGTGGCGAGTCTAACTCGCTACTCGTGATTAGGACAACCTTCATCATCATCGGGGTTGAGCATTTGCAATTTCACACGTGGCGCTGGGGTTTCCGGAGCAATGCTTGAGCTATTTTGAAGCAACAATGCTGTGGGTTCACGTGTAGGTGTCCTAACTTCCATCTGCACATTGTCAATCTTTGCACCCACACCCATCTGATCATGTGTTAATATCTTCGTAGCTGTGTTGGCAGCCAAAGTTTCAGCCCCGACAACAATGTTGCCCGTCTCCTCAACTGTTTCCACCTTCTTAAGAACCCACTGCAGTACATTGTTTCGTGATAATGTAGCCTTAGGTCCGACCTGAATTAGAAATGGAGAGGTTTGTAGTCGCTTCTTGATAGCTCCGAATAGTTCTTGATCATCCTGCATTTTCGAGCACAATTTATTTTATTAGAGTGCAACAACATTAATAATTCCGTGGTCCTTTAAGGGCTAATCCTACGGATATTGATTCGGGTTGTATGCGACATTTGACAATAAATCGTGAACAACAGTTAATGTTTGGGTTTACGATCGCTTGCTTTTTTATTTGTTTTTTAAATTTTGAACGTTAAATATAGTGTACTAAGGTTTACCGTGTGTTTGAGCCTAAATAAGTCTGGCGCCGATTGTCCGAAAAGTTTCTCTGAGTCAGCTGTAAATGCTGTAATAGCTAACTTCCCCGTCTCGTCCTCAACGTCACAGTGGAAAGTTATCCTATATTATAAAATGAAGTTACATTGGCGACATTTTGTTATTATTTGGAATAAGCGAGCTATTTCGAAGGTTATAATGCAGGTGTAATTACCTAGGTGAGCTGACACAATCTGGTTTTGAGCAATTGGTGCAGTTGTACGAACGACCTGCAGCATTATTTGTTCGTTTTCCACAATTAGAGCAGCCTAGATAAGCGTTGATTTTCTCAAACTCTGGCTCTGGTACAGACACCTTCAGCCAGTGTTTTTCTTCTTGCAATGTGTTATTAGCCTGTCGTTATTAAACACGTCCGAAAGCTAATCATTCTTCAGGTTCATATGTGCAAGTATCTCTATATATAATTATCATGTGTATATTATTCAGATCAAATGCTCACCTTTTTTTGTCGTAAAACGCCTATTGTCTTGATTGCCCTTACAACATCTGGCGACTTCACGTCCAATACCCGGCTTTGCATAGTGTGTAGAGTATGGTGGTTGTGCGTAGCCCTGCGCGTGTTATGCACATCAGAAACACATTAGGTCTAATTTACAAAACGCTTTTCAACATTTAAAGCAATTGACATCGGTCTACATTAAATGCACTGGTTCAATACCACGTCCTAAGATCACGTGCCCTGTCTCCTTCTGGATCGTGCACAAAGGTTGTTGACATGCTCGTTGTCAATGAAAAGCCTGTTACATGTAGACATGTGTTTGAGGTTAGATAACCCCGCTTTTATTTTTTGTGTTCGATAGTGTTAGACAACATATGTATTAGGTTTGATTCCTCACCTTTGTAGGACGATACTTTCAGTGCGGTTACACCCACAACGGCGAAGCTCTCCGAAAGTGGAACTAATTGATCACAATCTTTGTCAGCTAGATCATTCCACGCAGATACTGTCACTGGATGGTCGGTACTGTAACAGTTTCGTAAATAACACTGTCAGTTTAACAACGATATTTTCACTAAAGCAGTAATTCCTCGTCAACAGTGTTAACGCACTTACCTGTTGTCGGCAATGATGATTTCCCGAACCCAAAGCTCATGTTGCTGTGTAGTATGCACGCTTCGTCGGGTTTTTTCAACGTAAATCACAATTCCAAGCACATCTGACATATTGGTGCACATTAAAATGTAAAGATACGTTTTCTTCTAGTTTTACACTATTTCTGAATAATTTATGGCTTTACAACGGCAAGTTTACAATTAATGCTTACCAAATTTTTCTTCCCCACTGCCAACTTTAGGGATTTGAGCTATAGATTGATAGTCCGGTTGGATAGGTCCTAGCGTTGAATCAACTGGCTGAATGATTGTGTTGCTCCCGAAACTCATCTGGTAGTCCAGATTGCTTTGTTTGGTTTTCCACTGTGGGTCAACACTTTTGATAGGAGCATTTGCTATCTCATAAATTCCATTGTACGCTAAAGCATCCTTGTATCCTTCAATCTGGTCACCGAACAGCGCACCTTTCATTCGGTTTCCCTACATACATTGGCCAAAAAAAAATGCTCCAGTAAATTGCTTGTATCTGCCACCTCGAAGGCATTAGCGAACGGTTTATAAAATATCCAAGTCAAACGCACCTTGTCATCTTGCAGGAGCAGACTCTGGTACGCCACACCTTTCGCTGCCGATAGTTTAGGTCGTCCCTTTTCTATGACCCTTACCTTTACTTTATACGCCTTGCTGCTCAAATTGAGTTCATCTAGGAACACACGGTTTGGCTTCATTGTTCAGGGATAATAACTTGCCTACATATTAAGAACAAAGCAATTGTTCAGTATATTTATGTCTACGTAACCTAGCCATTTATATAGTGCATTTTTAGTGGAATTCAACGTTCCAAACTTCCAAGGCGTAGTTTCGTTCTATTTGGACGTTTTTTATTAGACAGATTTTTGGACATGTGTAAATACACAATTGCGTGTGTAAGTCATACGACAAACAAAGCAATTTACCAATACTTTAAACATTTGTGTAGTCCTAAGCTTTCCAAAGTATTCTATATTTTTTGGGCATTTTGTTCAGAAAACACAAAGGACTTTTTAATTTAGGATTCGTCTTTAGAAAACACAACAATTTTGCCATTTCCCTGAAGAAAGCTATTTCCACCAGAAAATTAGAAGATCTATTGCAGTATACATTCTGTTAATAGTAATCTTACCCCTATTTTGCACTGAAGTTCTCAATATCGACACATTAGTCATACGAGCAATTTCTTTGCTTACAACAACTTTTTCAAGACTCAATAAATAAAACTATTTATAGATTCTATTATGCGTAAACATTTGTTTAGAGGAAATGTAGTGGCTTATGCACTCATACACAATGTACAAGATTTTACAGTTAAGGTTTATGCAGCATTGTTCATTACAAGTAACTTTCTTATCTGATGCTATTTTATCATAAATGTTTAGGAAACAAACAGAAAATGCATTAAATAAAAGAAGATGTATATAGTGTAAGTATAAGAATTTCAGAGAATATTCATACCTGAGAGTTCTGGTAGTAGTAGTTATGGGAAAAACACTTTTAGCTTATAAACTGTATAGATGTGAATACATATCTAGACAAAATATTCATACTTGCAATTTGTGGCAGGAGTATTTCTGGTGAATGTACTGTTAGTCAGAGCAGGTTGCTAATAATAATATATTTATATTCATTGTTTACTATCATTATTGACGTATTTCCATGATTTATGGGTGTGCCACGCCCCAAAGAACAGTTTTGGTCAGTTTTGTCTATGAAAATATATTCTGAAAGTTATTTGCATGACCTAATGATTTGATTGTGTTTTAGATTCTAGCATACCTAGTCAGGCACAATGTTGCTGAATTTCTGGTTTAGATGTTTGACCTACAATTACAACTAATTGTAAAAAAACGCCATCGAACGTCTTTTTTTCGTTCTGCTTAGTTTGCGTAGAGGCCGGGGTTCGCCAGTTTCTTTGCGTTTTTATGTAGGTTGCAGATCATCCTCAACACTACTTGTAGTCGTATTCAAATCATGCTACCTTTTTAAGCCGTGATTACTCACGAAGATGTTGTAGGTGTTGAGGTCCTCTTCCAAGCCAAGGTAATTTAACCGATTTATGGAATTGTTATTCCTTTTTTTTGAATTTTACAAAGGAACAAGTTTTGACGTTTCTACTACGAAATCCATGAAGCAATTGCACATACCCATTAGATCAATCGGAATTCCAAAACCACTGTATTGTAGACATCTTGGTTTGAAAAGTATCCCTTGGGTGAACACCTAACTTGTTAGTCCGCTTTGGCCCGTCCACGTGTACACTTAGAACGCCTGTGAAACAACAATTAGACAACGCATGAACATTGTGGCGTATGATTGAAGGCAAAGCATAAACAATCCTTGTAACCATACACAATTTGTTCAATTTTATAAAGAAACCTACAAGCCTACTTGTTAACCATGTACAAGATATGGAGTCGCTATATTCGATATTTTTGTACATCCATTTGATCACGCGCGAGACTGTTTAATTGAATTTTGTAAATAGTGGGCAGGGTGAGCAACTTGTGTTTCCATTCAAAACACTACTATGGATTTCGTTTTCTTCAACTTTTTATATCGTTATCAACGTTCTTTGCACGGTACAAAACAGCCACAGCAAATAAATACAAATACAGTCGACGATATTAGAACACAGAAACCAAACCACTTGTCATTGATGCAATCATATTACAATATAGCTAAAAGAAACATGCCACATTTCATCGTTCATCTCGCACGCATAAATTGCAACCTTCAAAAACTTTAGAAAATAAAATCTAAAAAGCTAACAGATAGTAGTAGACATCATTAGATTCAGCAGCCCGCGAGAGCTCCTAACTATTTTGTCTAACATGTTGTTCAGCTCGACTCCAACTCCAACTAACAACAATCCCAGTCAACCTTACACCCTTTTAGTGCGTTTAAACACAGTCTCAAGTTCTGGTGGTACTGGAAAGAACTTAGGAGTGCTTGTTCGATCGGCACTACCGGCTGAGCTCCCTATTTCGGAGTCTTTAGAAATCCTTTTTTTCACAGGCAGTGGAGGACAGTCGATTGCGGAAGTACGGTAAGCAGCAGCTTTGGGAGTGATGAAATCCTGTTCAACAAGTAAGACTGAAGGCTCAATAGTTTCTTTGATTCCGAGCACCCGCTCCTTTACCGTCAGGTAACTCTCCCTCTCAAGAGCACACATAACCTCGGTGTACTTGACTTTTGATATGTTGTAGTTAGCGTCAATTATTTCCAAGTTATATAAAGGGATCAGGTACAATATAACCTTTTTTGCTAAATTTTCTTTGGCTGCAACAAGATCTGGGCTTCCATCGCTGAATATGCATTCAGGTTTGACAACCTTTTCAGACGGCGGCAGAGTTATCCATGAAACATAAGTGCCAGGGGATACCTCAACTGTCTCAATTGGGTTGGATATAATCTCCACCACCTTAAAGATTTCTCTAAGAATTGACATATATTCAACACAGACGTTCCTAGGGCATTCATCTTCCTTTATCAATGGTTCAATTTCATAGTCTTTTGGTAAGTCTTTTTCAATATTCTCTAGTCCTCGACGCTTTAGGTAGTAAAGGTCCGCACACTTTCCTAACATACACTGCCTAGCAGATGTGATATCTGTCACACAAACATCAAACTTCTTCATGAGATCCTTCACGGCCCACTGCGATGCTTTTTCGCAAGAGGCTGCGATATTTTCAGCCTCCCCACCCACATAAACGTATGACAAACGGTCTGCTGCCTTTGCCTTCACAGACACATAGACATTGTTTTTGGGTTCATCGAGGAAGTAGAACATGGGTTCGGGGAACTTCAGGACATCAAGAATTTGTTTCAACAATGGGTAAAAGGGGATGGTAACCTTGTTAATCTGTTCTGCCATTACCTGTAATGGCATCAATTTGTAAGTCGTAAATCCAAAGCACCACAAAGTCGGTGCGACTCAATGTTTAAGTATTCCTACAATGGCAAGCTACATTCATTCAGCTTGAACAACTTTGAATAACCGATTTACGGGTTTCAATTATAGGCCGGTCATCAAAGATAACATGGTCGTTAGTCTTACTTCTTTCCTGAGTAAGCGACGAAGTGAAATTAATATGTACACAAATGTTTCCCATCTCACATAAGTTCCAAACACTCACACAACAAGTAAGTAAGTTAACACAACATGAAACCGCTACCCAAGTACCCAGAAAGCCCCCCAAAAATCGCCCAAGTCTTATGATTTGTGATTCCTACTGATACGCATATTGCTAAACCACGATTCATTATAAGGATGTACCCGCAATACAAACAATTTTGATCGCTAAACCACGATTCATTCTAAGGATGCATAAGCAATATAAATAATTTTGAAATGAGCATATTGGCTTCATGATACACCATCGCTAAATGCAAGCAAGCACACAATTGTGGATTAAACATTCCTAAATAACAGTACATCTTGCAAGATGAATGAACTTGCTCGCATAATCAGTGTCCAGTTTTCCTTTCGTTAAAAACAAACGGCTATAGCATCTACTTCTGCAATGGTCTATCGCAATATCGACCTCACCAACTGTATTATATCTTTTACGCCAAAACATTTGCTTACGTTTGAAAAGATTTCTAAACTAATTTCATAAATAATTGCAGACTCGTAAAAATAAAATTCGTAGAAAAAGCACATACTATGTTTTTCGAGTTATCAGGTGACATGGGAGCCCTCTTACAGTGATTCCCTTGGTCTGTTTGGCTCATGGTTGTTGTGTGCATATTTCAAAGTATTTTGTCTGTATTTATAGGAAAGCAAATTGTAAAACTGACACAATTAACTTTACATCAGCTTAAATTTGCAATTGTCCTCTAAATCCACATATTGCACTAACCAACACTACAACTAATTTCAGTCCACCCTACACTTGTCAGGGTAATCATTCCTACACTCTAACCCACTCTTAGACCTGAGATTTTGGAACCCAAAATCCCCTGTTTTCAGGCAGTCACAGTCCAATAGTAGGTGTATTTTAGCCCCATAATACCCAAATTTTCAGGCAGTCACAGTTATTAGGTGTATATTAGTCACGTATTTCATAGCCATGTCACAAATGTCCATGAGGCATTGATGCAAATCAAGATTAGTTCTGCGACACAACTAACTACACGCATTCGTGCCCAACATATATTCACGCGCCACATATTTTGTTCACGATTAGTTTGTAATTAGCACAATAGTATCCTCGGTTCTTTCGAAGGGGGTTCATTTATTTTTCTTCAATCGTCCATACTATTGATAGGCTGATAAATATACAGACGCCGCCGCCGAATAGCTGGCCGTCGAGTGAGTGTCGTTGCAATTAATGGTCCTCTATCCTCGTCGTTTTAGATTATACAGAACTTCCATTCATTATGAGCCTCAACTAAAATTCTAATACGAGGGTATTATTTCGGACAACCCATGCACCCATTTTTTAACGTTCATTTTGGATTTAGGTCCCTAAGGATTTTTTATGTTGTCTTTCCCTTCTCCCGCTGGTCTTTGTTAACTATTTATAAAGTTTTTTTGTTTTTTTTCTTCAAAATCTTTCATTAGTCCGCTGTTTATTGACCCTTGTAAGGACAACGAATATATGTCACGTAATTTGTAGCTACAAGCTCTCCATACAGTTTGACCGTTTAAATTTAGTCATAAGGAGGCCTCTTCATGCCTCGATCATGGTAATGTGAAAACGAGACAACTATTCTCCTCAAATGTAGAAAGAAAGTGTTTTCCTTTTTTTTTTTGTGTATATTTCATGTGCTCAGTAGTTGGCTAATAATAGTTCTTTGGCTTGTCATTTGTCGTTCTTTCTTTGTATATAGACTTTGGGATTGCCGTACGAAGTTTTTATACAAAATTTGGTGGAACTGCATTTCGAATTATCAATGGTGAGAAATAACATACTTTGTATAGGTAACTTCCGCATTACTCCCACACAGCATTGCCATATCTATGCCTGTGCACATTAGCATCTCTGGCCCCCATCAACAATAGTCAACCAGGCCTCAGTTTTATAAAGTTCTGCAACAAAATTATCGTAAATTAAAATTCCAATATACGACGATAAACACAACTAATAGCAGCCTAGCAAGAATCTCAACCATCAATTCCAATTTAAAATAACCGAAATTAAATTTATACACTGGGAAAACGTACCTCACGTCGTCGCCAACCTTCACTCTCATTACCTTCTCCTCGCTGACCACATAATGAGACTACTTCATCAACGAAAATAATCGAAGGAGTACTTTCCCGAGCCATCTGAAAAAGGCTGAAAACTGACTTATCACTTTCACCCATCCACTTTGAAACCAAGTCCGAGGAAGAAACACTGAGAAAGCAGCCTGCGAAAACGTACCTCACGTCGCCAAGCTTCACTTTCATTACCTTCTCCTCGCTGACCACATAATGAGTCTACTTCATCAACGAAAATAATCGAGGGAGCACTTTCCCGAGCCATCTGAAAAAGGTTGGAAACTGACTTATCGCTTTCACCCATCCACTTTGAGACCAAGTCCGAGGAAGAAACACTAAGAAAGCAGCAATGCAAAGTTGATGTTCATGAGAGGATAGCGAATTTTCAAAGGTCTCTATTTCACAGAGAAAGGAAGTAGATTAAAATTATTTGCCCAGAATGAACCGTACAAATTTTCCTAAAAAATGTAGAATCTGCTTCAGTCGCAACAGCTTTGGCTAAGTACGTCTTTCCAGTTCCTGGCGTTCCAGACGTATCAAGTACCTGCATTTTGTTGCAAGGCTCATAAGGGTTTGTCGTGCGCAGACGTTGTTTTAGAGCCACTGATCCACGCGTCGACTATATTGCTGGAGTTTCCACAGCCCTGGCGTTCAGGATGACATTATTGGAAGCGGATACATCCTCCTAGAATCGAAAGACATAGGAATAATGTGAGGATGAAATCGACAAACCCCAAACTTGAAGTTCAACCTATATATTCAAAATATAAATTAATGAAATAGACCCCAAAAATGGAAGTCTAAGTTTTAATCACCCAACTCCCAAAAGAATGATACTTTTAAATTTTCGTAGAAAAGAAGCGAATTTGTTATTTGATCTTGTAATATACAAAGCAACCAAAACAAAATTAAGCAACAAAAACAAAATACCAACAAAACTAATTTCAAAGACGTGTTTTCCGTCAAACCTAATGCACAGTTCTTCGTGTCACACTCTTATTCTTTGGCTCATGCTCCATCGTTGTCAATAAATTGACGGAGGGTGTATATCTAACCCAAATTTGCATCTAATCATACATTCATATCAAACTTAAGCCTTATAATCAACTTCAAACGCCAACTATCTAAACTCGTTGCATCTAATCATATATTAATATATCAAACTTAAGTCTTATCAGCAACTTCAAACTCGAACCATCTAAACTCAATTCACATCAAACTTAAGTCTTATCAGCAACTACAAACTCCAACCATCTAAACGCGATTATCAGCAACTTCAATCTCCGACCATTTAAACTCGATTCATACCAAACTTAAGCCTTATCAGCAACTTCAAACTCCAACCATCTAAACTCGACTATCAACAACTCCAATCTCCGACCATTTAAACTCAATTCATACCAAACTTAAGCCTTATCAGCAACTTCAAACTCCAACTATCTGAACTCGACGAGATTCAATCCAAATTCCGACCTCAAATCCATGCCCCGAAATCGTCTAAAGTCCAACCATCTTATCAGCAACGTCAAACTCCGTCCTCAAATCCATGCCCCGAAATCGTCTAAAGTCCGACCTCAAATCCATGCCCCTAAATCGTCTAAAGACTCAATTATCAGCAACGTCAAACTCCGACCATCTAAACTCAATTCACACCAAACTTAAGTCTCATCAGCAACTTCAAACTCCAACTATCCGAACTCGATGAGAGCCAATCCAAAATCCAACCTCAAATCCATGTCCCCAAATCGATCTAGATTAAGTGAGAGGCCAAATCCAAATCAATTCCGAAAAAAGGCTTCTAGATTCCGGATCCAAACGAACTCGCGCACCTCTTTTTCCCTCCATTTTCCACCTGAAAAAAAAATAAGACCAACACCCCAAAAATCTCGCAAACGAACTTCCATAATACCAATTAATCTAACCCGGAAAAATTCCCACTCCATTTTCCATCTGGGTAAAAATCACTCCAAACATTCAACCGAACCCTATAATCAAATCACTAAATCACCCCAAACATTCAACCGAGCCCTATAATTAAATCATTAAATCAGCTAGGCCAATGAGTTCGGTTAACAAATTAGCGAACTCAAACATTCAACCGAACCCTAGAATTAATTCATAAAATCAGTGAACTCAATCAAACTGTTCCAAAAAATCAGCAGATCTCGATTTTAAAATGGCGAATGTAAGTGCAATATTAAAGCACCAAGAAGAAATCTTTCCAATAATGAAACCGAATCTGGCGATGAAAGAAGAAGCCGAAAAGCGGACAGCGAATACCTGATTCAGAAGTTAAACAAATAAATTACACATCAATTATTTCCACTCATAAGCACAAAGAATACAAAGGAAAAACCATAATATTAAGATCTGAAGAAAACTAAGCTGCATGTACCCGAGTTAGGCACCATTTTCAGCAAGAAGAATTAAGCTCCTCGAGTGAAGAGGTGAATAGGAAGAGCGAAGCGGTCAATGGGAAGGGAAAGCAAAAGAGCCGCAGAGCTTGTGTGGGTAGGAGGAAAAGTAGAAAGGAAGAGTGAAGAGGCAAAAAGGAAGGGCGAAGAGGTAATTGGGAAGGGAAAGCAAAAGAGCTGCAGAGTGTGTGTGGGTAGGAGGAAAAGTAGAAAAGGTGGGTGGGTATTAAAATAACTTACTGTTGAAATGAATAGTTAGGAAATGTTTGGACATTTAGGAGGTAAGGATTTATCGCTTTCGAATTTTCAAACGACGAAAATCTCGACTCGCAAGACGAGACCAAATTAGGCCCCACTAATATGAGTCACACGTGTGACTTAACATTTTTAAGTCATTTATTCCAACTAATTTCCTTAACTAATTTATAAGTATTTTAAAAATATCTTTTATATAATATTATATAAAACGTCTTTATATTTCAAAACGATAAATCGTAAAACGAAAACCCGAGCCTGAACAAACCTTTGGACCGTCCAAATTCACAAGTACGCAATCAAGTTGCCAAATCATTATTAACATTTAATAATTGTCATGATTAGTTTTTATTTAATTAAAATTTAAAGATTTATTAATTAATTAAAATCAATAAATACACCAAAATTCACACTACAATTTTCATACAAATCAAACCAAATTTCATACAATTTGGTATATATTACAACAAGAATTATAATATGTGTTGTCAAAAGTTTTGTTGTCATTGCCCTTATTTGTAGTAGTGAAATTATCCGTCAAGGTTTCTAGTAGAGCCACTCAATGTTTCAACCACAGTTTTAATGACTCTCAACGGTGATGCTCGTAATCCGTCACCAAATTTAAGCTCTCCTTCATCATACGGTCCATCCTCGCAATCCTTTTCAGCATGTCCAAGCACAACACATCCATAACCGTACTTTGGAATACGTTCATATTGAACATCGAAGGCTGTTTCCTTACCACTCTGCTATCTAATCACAACCTGCGGGCGAAGCGGCTGTCTAACATCATGCAAAACTCTAATACGTAGAGATCTATTCACTTTTGTCGAGGATTCAACATCCATATCAATATACCCCACAGCTGCGCACCTAACTTTCTCACATTTGATTCTATAGTACGTCCCCGTAGAGGCAAATCATAAACTCTAGCCCATAACGGTAGGTGAAACAACGAAACATTCGACAACTTAACTTCTTCATTCGTTTCATTAAAGCACCAGAAAAATTTATCAAGGTGCCACGGCTGGCCCTCTAAGACTCTCATTTTCTCCCTCTCCAAAGGGAACCGAAAGACGAAGGTTTTCTCCCTAGCGTCTAGGACGTTACCCGAGATGTTATGCGTAGGACTCCATAATTTCGTCATGGTGTCGATAGCCACTTTAATATTATTTTATTTTTTTTATTTTATTTTTTTTGGTGACGAGGGGTTAGTTCCCCCGGGCACTTGCAATACCCTGCAAACCACATGTGTCATGTAAGACACCCCGAAGGATGGCAGGTAACCTCATGTCCGTATTGCAATAGTGGGTATTGAACTCAGGGCCTCTCAACCTGCCATTGTAGGGATAGGTCAACTGGAATGGTTAGCCGCTTTAATATTAACCGGCTTCATAGTCCACAATTTACCTATTAACGTAAGGCTTTGATTCTGATCACTATCATCCTCTTGATCCCACGAAAAGATCGCACCGGGATTATTAGGGTTATCACCTCCTACACCATTAGCCAAATTTTTTCGGTTCCTTTTGTTAGCATGCATTGTTGTATCCATGAATAAGTTTAAACACAAAAAATAGACCCAAAAAAAGATAACTTTCACGTATAAAAATGTGAAAGATCCCCTATCAGAGAAGGACGGAGCGAAGAAAGACTCAGACGAAACTCTCCATAGAAACCCTAGGAGCACAAAATTAGGTATATGTGATGCACAAAATTAGAATATATTCTTAATTCTAAATCAACTAAAATATCCTTAATTTTATTTTCAACCTATCCTACCAAATTCTAGTGTAATGTAGAGCATAAAACAAAGGAAATAAGATTTAAAAATACAAATATTTTAATCAACAATTATCACGGCAAACCTTAAATAATTATTACTTCTAATCAAAAGCTACCGTCGTACCGAAAAAGGATTATCCAACTGTATGTAATCCGTTTCAAAGTTGTTGAACTTTCACACAAAGTTGTCGGGATGACCAACGTGGTACCGTAACTCAACAACTAATAGCTCAACAAATTTGTATAAAAATTTAACAATTTTTGACCTATATCGGATTATATACCCCCTCCCTTCTACTCAAAATGTTCTAGCCACATCACTTTTTGAGAGTTATTGTTCCAAAACTTTAAACATAAATATAATGGATAAGTAATTATATAATTTGATTATTAGATATTGACATATGTTATCAAAACATCTTTCATAATATTAAAATTTCAACAAAGATAAAAAGTGACATACGGATAGAAAAATTACGATCAAAGCGTGGCATTGGACCGCCCATAAAGTAAATGAGAAAAACACTGTGAATAGGAAATATTTATTAACTATAGTCGTACGCGTACACCCATCCCAACATGTACATATATTTGCACACAAATTCTAAAATAAGACTGTACGACATACAATGATCTTATTATATGTGATAACTGCATTTATGAGATAACTTTAATATTAAATAATTCTATTAACCGTTGTACGCATACAACTAATGATCTTACAATATAATTAAGGCAAATTTGCCACCAATAATCCCAAGTTTCACTTATCTTCCAATATTAATCCCAAGTTACCCATCTACTAAAGATGGGGAGCATTATCAAATATTGAAATCATGACAACTCCAATATTAATCCCAAGTTTCAATATTTCCAAAATTATCTAAGTTGTCAAACATCTTCTCATTTTGCATCCAAATTTAAATATTATTTTTTTTTCTATAATAATTCTTAATTTTGAAAAAAAAATTTAGAACTTTTTTTTATTGTATCCTGAAATTGATTATTAAACACTTTTTTTTTTAAATTTAGTAGACAACTTTTAATTAAAAGAATAATGGTTTAAAATAAAAATTTATTGGGAAATTAATTTTGGAGTATATTTTTTTTGTAACTATAAAAAATTAAATTCTAATTTTTTACTCATGTAATCATATTTTCATAAATTTAGAATTTTTTTATTATATCCTAAAATTGGTTACTAAACACGTTTTTGTTTATTTATTTAATTTTTTTAATTTGGTGGACAACTTTTGATTCAAAAAAATAATATTTTAAAATTTGGGAAATTAATTTTTGATTATATTTTTCGTAATTATAAAAAACTAAAATTCTAATTTTCTATCAATTTAATCATATGTCCATAAATTTATTTGTATTTTAAATTAATTTAAGTTTATTATAGACAAAGAAAATAATAATATTAAATTTGGATGCAAAATCACTCCCCTTTGTTCATCTCTATGCAGAATCAGGTGTAGATGAGGTCTAAACCATTTCGTTATCTGAACTGTTGTGCTCTTTCTCCCATGTTCCTCCCCACAGTTCAATGTCACTGGAGGTAAATTTCAGGCTTTACTTGCTAAGCTCAAAATACTAAAGCATGAACTTAAAGTTATCCATTCGATCTAGGGAATTCAATGATCGACCTGGGTTCTAGAGTTAAGTAGGCAAAGGCCAGTTGGGTACATGCTCAAATTGTCCATCAAGGCTCGATCTCCTATGAATCCTACTAATTTGGCTGTGGAACGTCATCCTTTTCAGGTTTACTCAAAACTCAAATAGGCTGAACTTAGGATTTTACAGCAAAGATCTAAATTGCAGCACGTTCAGCTTAATGATCTCAGCACTAAATAAATATTTCTATGCTAGGCTTGCTGAAAGGAAGGTCATGAACTCTATTGGCTCTATTTGTAATATAAATGCATACTACTCGTATGTATTGGGGCCAAGGAGCTGGCCAATACTATTGTGGACTATTTATTGGGAGTTGAGACAATTGTCCTTCCACTGCCAGCTACTTTACTGTTCCAGTCTCGTACATTTCCTGCTCATATGGATGCTCCTGTTTTTTTTTTTTTTTTTTTTTTTTTTGCACTTCATATGTCGAATACCTTTTGCAATATCTATCACACACTGTTTTCAAGCTAAAACAAGCTAGTAGTGGCTACCGTTAAATCTTAAATTTACCGATTTTTATGCCACTAAAACCCGCTACTCATACCCCATTTTGTGTGCTTTATCGCATTTATAGCTCATTTTATTATTATTTAGTAATTATAGAGTAAATTGTAATTTGTAGTTAATTTAGCAAATATTGGGACTATATGGATTTATTTTAATATTATAGGAGTAGCGGGATTGAGAAGAAGTGAAATGGGTCGAAAAGCTAGAAGGGAAAGCATAGCTAGTAAGCTCATGTGCAAGTTTCATAGCCCACCAACAAGATCCAATAGCCGTAGCCCATTAACGCAGCCCAACAGCAACGCAGCAAACACAAACTGTCCAGCAGCACAATAAAAAGCTGCGGCCCATTAACAGTCCAGCAGCAAAGTTCGGTCCACGAAGTCAGCAACAGTCCAATACTCAAAGATGATCCATGATTCATTTCGTTTTTTCACCCATTTTATTACCCTCATTTAAAAACTCACTTTCTCAGTCCTCACATTACACACACCAACTTTTATTTGTGTTGTGAGTGTAGTTTTTCATGCAAAATTTGAGGAAAGTTGTTACCATTGAATGTTTGTGATTGATTTGTCTTTGAGTTTGACTTTGTTTATCATTATCTTAGATTACCCATTAGTTATAATGTCTTATGTAGTTTTTTCAACCCAAAATTTTAAACCTTTTCATTATGGGTCATAACTAAATCTCTTTCTATGGTGGATATAGTGGAAAGGGGGTGAATATGAGTTAATGGGTTGGTGATATCGGTGTTAGGGATTGTTTTGGTGGCGTTTGAATATTCTCATTGGCTCGAGAGATAGCCTTACTTGTGGAGCCTAATTGTTTGGTCCCTTATCCAATACGTCATTGGGAGGGATAAAGTGGTTAGGAGGACCCCAAGTCGGGTCTCTCGAGTTGGACTTAATCGTGAGCCTTGTTGCCATGAGGCTCAACGATTGGGTGAGAGTTTTCAACTGGAACACGGGGCGATTGGTGGAGCTAATGTCCCCAATTGTCCCTATTTGGGTAGCCCGTTATTAATGCTCTCATCTCATTAGATTATCCTCCCGAGGAGGGAGTCTAGTGAGATGGGTAGGGTTGATTGAGGCCCTTACAAGGGTTCTTCGGCTATTTTATGCTTGCCCCTACCAAACCAATGTCTAATATCGTCAACACCTTCTATTTTACTTAAATTATCCCTCTTGAAACCGAATTTACCCTAGTCCCCTTAATATAAGACTAAAACTCGTTTCATTCCCGTTTTAGTTTAGCTAATTTCTAGTTTTAATTAGTTTTGTTTCTTGTTTTATTGTCTTTTTATTTTTATTGTTGCTTTGTTTGATTCCCGACTCATTGTTACCAAAAATCGATTTGAAACCCTTCCTCGCACGACTACAATTCCATTCTAAATAACTAGTACTTGACATTACTCCCCGTGATCGACCCTGCTACTACAACGACGCGTTCACTTGCGTGTAGCGGGTTATTTTAACCGTAACAGCTACGTTATCGTAGGCCCTCTTAGGTGGTTTTCTAGACAACGATTTTCTTCCGAAATGGTATCCTCATCCCAAATTCGATCTCTGGTTCAATAACTTTAGGATTGAGTTGGTGTGACTCTGAGCCTAAATAATGAAATGTAAGTGAAAAGCTAATGTATCGCAATAGGTTATGAGTGATGAAAATAATCTTAGGCTGCGTTTGATAACTCGGAATTGATTTGAAATTTTTAAATTGGATTTCAGGAATTGAAATATTGTATTTCAAATCCAAATGCAATTCAAAAAACTTGTTTGTGTTATAACGGAAGCAGAGCCTTCGATCCATATTAGTATGATATTTTCCTCTTTGGGCTCAGCCCGCACGAATTTGCTCTTGGGTTCCTTCCCAAAAGGCCTCATACTAATTAGATTGGTGGACTCTTATAAAGATGATCTTCCATCTTTATAAGACCGATGTGGGACTTGAGTTTGTACTCTAACAATCCTCCCCTCAAACCAAGGACCACGTAATCCTTGTTCTCCCCCGCACAGATGATCCCGAATTGCTCTCCCGAACAAAGATGGATCCAAAATTGCTCCGGCTTGACTGCCCTTGAGCTCAGACGAATTGCGAGGGGTTCCAACTAGGGATGACCCCACTTTCAAACGAAAAGTCCATCACTTCAATTTTGGCTCCTTCAGATCAAAGTTGATCCAGATCGAACCCGCTCTGATACCAATTTTGTTATAACGGAAGCGGGGCCTCCGATCCATATTAGTATGATATTGTCCGCTTTGGGCCCAACCCGCACGAATTTGCTCTTGGGTTCCTTCCAAAAAGGCCTCATACTAATTAGATTGGTGGACTCTTATAAAGATGATCTTCCTTCTTTATAAGACCGATGTGGGACTTAGCTTGAGTTTGTACTCTAACACCATGGAATTGGAATTGGAGTCGGGTACTTAGTCCAAGAAAAACTTACACGACGCAAACAAGCGTGAGCTGGAGAGGTTTAACATGAATTCGGTTTGATGACCAAAAAAATAACGTGAGGTGAAATGATTAGACCACAAGTTACATGAAACGATTCGAAATGATGACTTATTTAGAAAAAATTCTTGAAACTTATGATCTTAATTAAACACAACTTGACTTAAATTTAGCCAACTCAGAATTTCCGACTTAAATGGGCTGTACAAACATGACGAAAAATAAAAAGTTGCCGTGACAAAAAAAAAGGTGTAAAAAAGTACGGACTAACTTATTTTAAATATATTTTTTTGGAATTGAATACCGCTTTATAAAAAAAAAAAACTCATTTTCGAGAATTTTGTATCAAATTTGAAATTTTTTTTTCGAGATTTTTGGTTAAAAAAGTGCGTAAAAGAGGTAATGAAAAATTTGAAATGACTACATGAAATTTAAAATGAACCTATTTTAAACTAAGAAGGAATTGGTAAGGAATTGATTCAATTCCAATTCCAAATCTAAATGTTTCCAAAATTTAATCCAATTCCATGTTGCCAAACTCAATATTAGGAGAGTTGGATAAGATTGTGTGGCTATGGTGAGTCTAAGTTAGGGTTTAGAGAATATAAATAGGAGGTAGGGAGGGGAAAGAGTAAAGGTAGAGGGAAGGGAAAAATGGCAGGCAGATTGAAAACACTATGGAGCACTTCACCAGTGTCAGTTGGAATCAACAAAATGTTATCCAAGCTCAGTTTTCCGAAGCCGAAGCCGAAGATGGCTATAGATAGAGAGGAAGAGGAAGAGGAGGAGGATTTTAGAACAGTGCAGACAAATCAGTATGGGTGGGCTCTTAAACCTCGTTGGGTATTGGATATTGACAGAAAAAGGAGAAGGGAGGAGGAGGATCCAAGTCGGCGTCAGTTTCGTGTTACTGATCCTTATATGCTCGAGATTGGTCGCGACTGTATGCACTGGAGGGTCTACACGGCACCCATATCCCCTAACCCTAACTACGCCCCTACTCGAGATGAGTTGATTCATTTCTACATCACTACCTTCTCCCATGTCCTCAATGGCGATCTCGACCAAGCTTCCAACAGAATCTACTCTGTCTCCACTCACCATTACTATGCTTTTGGCGCTATGTGCTCTCCTCAACTAGCTCCCTACTTAGGGGGTATGTATATGCATATGCATATGCCCGTCTTGCATCATCTAATTATACTTCATAACTCGGCTTTTCTTTGTTTTCCTGCAGATTTACCAAATGTCGTTATGTCTCACCTGATACCTACATGGAACCTTACGAGAACAAGAGGTACCCATGTAAGCACGCCACCCCCGCGCCTCTCTTTATATTAATTCGTCACCATGTCAACCGCCCACCACCTTATATATGTTTCTTCTATTTCCTGTAGGGGATCCTTTCATCCAAGGTCAAGCTCTCCCATGTGATGAGGATTATTATCCACCCATCCCCGACCAAAGGAAGTCTGATGGCACCAGAATTGGGATCCTACCTCTCCCGGACGACCCTACCACAAACTAGCTACCTGCTGTCCATACCCGGACTACAACCGCTTCCAACTGTCCTCGTGTGTTTATTATTATATGCTTAACTTTCCAGTTTCCAGTTTCTGTTGCCCTTGTGAAACTTTGCTGTTGTGTCTTTTCAGTTTAGTCTCATCGGATGTTTAATTTAGATGTTGTTGTATCTTTGTTGCCTAAACCAGAGCCCCCGTACTATAAGAACGCTTGTGTGATCCTATAAGCAGCCTTGTGTTGAAAAGACCCTGTTTTCCCACATCATGTTAGCTATTCTGGTAGGCAATAAATTCCCTTAGATCATCATCAGCATCACTCACTACTCTTGCTATTCGGTGGAGACGTTTTAGCATTTGTGTGTTATGGAGCTAAACAAGTTGTTTTGAGGCTTATGAATGACTTTATCAAGCTAGCCTTGTTGAGTGAGCTATTGAAGTTATCTTTCGAGTTTATGTGTGTGACTGTCATCGTGATTTCTTTTGTGTAATTGTGTGTATGGATCAGATTTGGCCAATCTTAAAGTTTGTCTCTACATATGTGGCGAATTTTATGATCCTAGCTAAACAGGTTGGCCACTAAATCCGGATAGGGCACTAAATTTGGGAGCTGCCGGTAATTTTTTAGTTTTGCTCATTTTGTGATTAACTTTTTTTTTTTTTTTTTGGGGGGGGGAATAGGAGAGTATGAAACTATTAGCATCCAATTTAAAAATTTCAAATCAATTACGAGTTATA
>JAUEKU010104715.1:0-12880 GCA_032274805.1 Gypsophila paniculata
GTTGCAGTCCAATAATTTAAGAGAAAATAAAACTAATATTAGGAGGGGATGGAGAAATGGGAGGGGCAATTTCGTAATGTGTGGACTGCGCCGATGAAAATTTGGACTGCACCGATCACGTCCCTACATTTATTGCGAGCAGAATATATGCCTTTTTTATAATTGAAGCAAGTCTATAAAGTATTTTGAAATTTGTGCCCATGATTATATACAATGTATCCGACTACCAGAAAAAAGTATTATACAACTGGTTGTACTACATCTATCTTTGATTTCTTGAGTATTTTGACCATATTTGTGAGCATTTTGTAAAAGTTTGTAAACATAGATCAAAAATTTTGTAAGAAAACTTATAAATTTTATAATAATGCTCAAAAAAGAGAAATTAATTATACTACAATCGATCTTTGTATTGCCGACTACCCGTGCTAGAAATCGTGGAAGGGTTTAGGTAAGGAGTACAATAAGACTGAGTACACTTGATAACTAGTGAAAAAAAGAATCAACCCAATTACTGACTTAAATCCAACGGCTGAGATTGCATCATCACCCCTGTGATTTGTTGACTATTTATAGCAGTAGTCGGTTATTCATTCATTCAGCTCACTACACATTTACATTACATTACACTTTCTCTCTCTACCTTTCAATTTTCTCCGTAAATCCCTAATTTTTTTTCTAATTTATATTTGCATGTACTTAATCACTTTATAATTACTATGATTAATCGTTTAATCTCATGTAGTTGTTTGATTATAGCTTGATGATACTTTTTTAATTGATTAATCTCGTGTTATTGACTGATTATAGCTTGATGATACTTTTATAGTTGATTAATCGATTAATTTCCGTAATTTTGTTTCGTTTTTCCGGTGCTGTTAATTAATGTCGTTGTAATGATCGTATTTTAGTTTCGTGTTTAGTTTTTGTTTTCTAGAGGTAGCAAATTAGGGTTTTGTTTGTTTATTGTTTGGTATTTTCATGTGCGCAAATTAATTCGTGGATAAATTGTGATGTTGGTGTTCGAATCGCCTGTATTTCCGGTAGTTTTGTTGATCTTATCGTCGTTTAACACCGTTTAAAGTTGTTACACAAATTTTTATATGAGACGGTCTTATGATAAGTTTATTGATCCTAGGGTTTATTAAATGGAGCTGAAGAATCATGATGTTTCCGTTTCGAAATCCTTAATTTCATAATTTCTTTTTATGTTGCTTTGTAGTTTGTATGCTAGGGTTTGTCTAATGCTAGACATTGTTTTTAGGGTTTATATTGTTTACATTTGTCATGTCGTTTTTAGGAGGGAGGGAGGGTATATATTTAAAGAACGATTTCGTTTAGTAACTGAGTGATCTGGTGAATGAAGTATAATTTAGGATATGTTCATGTGATATTTAGTGGTGTGATTTTGGGAATTTTGTGGGCCTCTATGCTAATTGTTTGTGTGATTTGTGATTTATTGTGTACTCAAAACGACATATAACTCAACATATTTTTTTAAGACCAAAAACATTATTCTAACAAAAAATTGTGTTGGACACTTTGTGTCGTGTCTTATGCTTGTAGGTGAGTGGGAAGTAACATAAGTTATAACGTACTATTATTATTATTATTATTATTATTGCTTGGTGATGCATTGGTTTGATCGTCTCTTTCCTATGTGCATCATGTATTCATGTCATTTGAAGTCTGCTAGTATTGTAGAAGATACCGATTTTTCTTTATAACAGTTGATTCTGTTACGTATCAATGACGTTGTATATCATGCACTGTGCACTATTATGCATTATGGGACTAATTTCGTGTTCCCGTAACTTTTTGTTGGCAGGGTTATACACGGTTGTGAAACAAATTTCATTTGCATTACTATGGCAGGAAGACTTGCTTTGAGACAAATTTCTCGGAGGTTCTCGAGTAGTGGCAAGATTCTCAGTGAGGAAGAAAAGGCTGCCGAAAATGTCTACATCAAGGTAATGCTGCTGTACCAGCATTTGTTGTAATATTTTCCAATGTTTCCTCTTGTACCCCTTTCATTCCAGCTCTTTGTATCACTTAGAATGCTTTTGGCGTGATATTCGTTTGAAAACTTATGGCAAATGATCAGATAGAAGGTTACCGATATTCTTAGGACTGACCACTTCCATGGTTCTTTTTTAGTTTTGTCTAGTACGGAGTATGATACTGTGTAAGTGTGTATAATGCCCTTGTGATTGTTTCTCTATTCAGTAAGGCACTTCTACTGATACTTGGTGATTTTCTTCGATGATCTGCTTCAGCATAGATCTTCTGAATCTCTTTGGACTTGTCTGCTATCAGTTTTATTCTGCTAATGTTTTCATGGAGAAACAGCTTTACAGCTAAATGATGTATGTTAGTGTCCAGAGATGCAGCTGTTAAGTAGTAACATATGTCGTATTGCACGTGATTGATCCATGTCTTGCTAGAAGTTGTTTGTTTATAGGAGCTGCAAGACTTTTCGATGTTGATTCCTTGGTGTTATCATTTATTTTTCTAGTCCAGCTGTGTTTCATTCTAATATCAAACCTTTCTATGACAATGCAGAAAATGGAGAAGGAGAAGTTGGAGAAGGCTGCACGTCAAGTGAGATGATAAACTTTTATTTTTTTGAATTTCCTTATTGTTCTTTATGAAATTATTGTTGACCATCAGCGAGTCTGCTGATTTAACTTTGAAATGGTGTGTGATATGCGACCTAGAGTGCATAATGTTAAAGAGTGAATGATCTGTCGTTTCCTCTGTGAGGTGAAATTCAACTAACAAGAGGAATGCATTCAGGGTCTGAAACCAGCAGAGACAGGTGCAAGTGGCTCAGGGACTCCTCCAGTGGTGGATGCTGCTCCAGGCCCAGCTGCGTCAACAGCCAAAGTGTCATCTGACAAGTTCCGGAACTATGCTGTGGTGGCTGGAACTATTACTCTGTTGGGTGCCGTGGGATGGTACATGAAAGCTGGTTCGAAGAAGACCGAAGAAGTTCAGGACTGAATACCTCGTGGAATGTGGTGGACTGTTCACTTATTCTCTGTCCTTGGGGTAATGCTGGTGTGCTTTTGATAAAGAATCACTGAGATACTGTGAAACAATGGAGTTTTGGTTAATCTTCCCCAGTCTTAGGTTGCGATGTTACATGCGTATACATTATGTTCAGTTGTTCAATGAAAAATTTGGAAAAAGGCTGTTGTTTTGTTAATAACGTCCGCCAGATGATTTCACAGACGTAATTCACGTGGTTGTCAAACGTTGGAATTGACAGTGATCCTTGGCTAGGGAAGACCCGTGTGTTAATTGATTAGGCGGGAAATTTGTTGCAGCTTTTCTCAGTGAATGTGCTTACCAGACGAGAGATTACATCTTCTGCGGTTCTGCCCTGTTTACCTATTTGGCCATTCACCTTATATTCTGGATGCTTTATGCTCTATTAACTTATCATATACGAGTATAGGATTTATGTCTCAACTACTAGGGTATGCACATAATTGCAAACTTACTGAACACTCTCCTTGTTAACCAGGGTAACGTGTTAAATCGCTTTGGTATAACTCCTGACTCGATTAATAACACAACACGGTGGCAATGTTGCTCCATTGAAAGATCCATCTCATTTCAAAATTCCATTTTCGGCAGTAACAGGAGAAATTCATCAATAGCTTCAATAAAACAGAATACTCTGTAATTTGCTCTCAGTCTCGAATTTCACCGCCTTGGTCGGCCGAAAATCAAAACGGAATTTGAGTTTTGATTTCGCTGCTCCTTGGTTTTAAAGTGTTTGGGTACCATGTAGACGATGGAGCTGTAAAATAACTCTACAATTTAAAAGTCACAAGTAGTATATCAATTAACGGTAAACTACACCAACGTTACCTATTTACCTAATTACAACTCCATCGGATCCTTACCGCTTTTAAGCCAAGTTGATGAGGTTAGCCTAAAAGAACATATTCTCCTGAAAAAAAAAAAAAAAGGAAAATTAAGAGTATAAAGCGTGAACAGGCTACAGCGCACTCGGCGAGTCAACTCAGTGGTGAACTCGGTGAAGAGACAAACAATGGAGGGTAGAAAAGTAAAATTAGCTGCTCTTCAGTTCAGTTGCTCCGACGACATCTCTCACAACGTCTCCACCGCCCAACGGTTTCTTCTCTCTATCTATTATTGCTGTTTTGTGTTGTTGTTCATTTTCATCATTCGTTTTCGGTTTCGTTCTCGTGTTTTTTTGTTTGCAACAACTGCTCGCTCTGTGTTTTCGTTCGGATTTGCTCAATTGCCACCGTGGATGTTTTGTGTTATCATTGATAAGTGTAATTGCATTCACAAGTATAAAAGGCTAACTGCATCGAAATGGCCTTGTCGTACACATACTGTTTAATGAATACGGAGATATGTACGATTCTGGTATACGTTTGCTTATGTTTTGATGAATGATGACCTAATTATAAGATGTAATTCGGCATCATTTGTCGTCACTATATGGATGTTCCGTTCAGCAATGAAATTGGAAATAGCATTTTAACTATTGAAGGCAAACTGCGCCAAAACGTTGTCGACATACACGTACTGTTCAATGAATTTAAGATTATCTGGTTATCCTACTTTGTACTTGTGCCAAAATGCCCTATATATGCCTAGAAAACCAATATCCTTATCGCAAATTTTTGTTTACGACAGGTCACATCCGTCTAAACTTACGACGGGAATATGTTGCCATTTTGTAATAAAATGTTACCATTTAATGACAAGGGCTGTAACACTCGCTACAAAATGCTGTATCTGTATCAACAGTCACGCACATGAGTGAAAAGGGTGATCATTTTGATGAGCATGATGCACGGAGGCATAATTTACGCCGATAAGTAAATACCACAGAACAACACTCTTTATTATAGTCCTTTGTCGAAATGTCACTCGTCTAATATAAACGAGTCTTTCATCAGTTTGTTTGATGGAGCCACTGCTCCATAGTTCAAATCATATTTTTCTCTCCGTATTATTTTCGGTTTCATTCATTGATTGATATAATGGTAGTTAAAAGGCTTTTTGGAGGGGGTTGTTCTCCTTCCATCTCGGATGTCGATTGTTAATTTAGCAGACTATCATGTAACTGGATTCTGGCAATGTTATATGGAGTACTTCAATTGAACCTTTTGCATTGATCAAGGCTACACTCACCCATTTTGTCCTCTATTTAAGAATAATGGAACACCGTGAAATGAGTTACGGACGTATGAAGGGCATTTAATTAAGCTTATAGGTCGATTAAGCACCATAATCAAAGAACATTTTCTTCTAACAAAGAAACGATAGAGATACCTTATGTGGTTTTTATTTTCACTTCTACTGCATTCTGGTAGATTTCTGGTTTTCTGACAAGATGCATTGCTGTCAACATTGCCAGGCTTGTGAGAGCTGCACATAAGGAAGGTGCAAACATCATCCTGATACAGGTGTTAAATTTGAGCACGTGATGAATCTTGCATTTTCCAACATCATGAATTTTGCATGTTGTGAGTATCTTTAGTGTACCGCAATTATCCATAAGTCTTGCTTTTGTATTCCAGGAACTGTTTGAAGGGTATTACTTCTGTCAAGCCCAGAGGGAGGATTTCTTCCATCGAGCCAAACCATACAAGGGCCATCCAACAATTACGAGGTACAATCCTTACCTATCTAACTATCTTATAATGTAACAGAAAATGTGGTTAATTACTAATAGCTAAAAGCAGCTGTAAATTAGTAGATGGATTCTAAACTATTCTTTGTGCATGTTGAAATACCTTTACTAATGACTTAGAGGCAAATATTTACTAATTAGTACTCCCTTATTCTCTGAACGCTTCTACATATTTTTGTTAGAAATACTAAAGCAGGAAGTATGTATGTGGAAGTATTCAGAGAGTAAAAGAAAGTACTATTCTGTTTGAGCTGTATGACTTGAGTTATCAAGCTATAGAGGATAGAGTGGTGTATAAGATTGATATGTACAGCTGTACGATTCAAGTTAGTTGAGTAGTAAGATGCATGTCTGCGTATTTTGACAGGATGCAGAAACTAGCTAAAGAGCTTGGGGTGGTGATACCAGTTAGTTTCTTTGAAGAGGCCAATAATGCTCATTACAATTCGGTGGCGGTCATTGACGCTGATGGCACTGATCTTGGACTTTATCGCAAGTCACATATACCAGATGGACCAGGTAATTAAGATCAGCAAAAAAATTTCGCTCTTCTCATGTACCTTCGTGATGAGTCATATTCAGTTCTTTTAAACAGCATCAATCTCTCGTCAGGTTATGAGGAGAAGTTTTATTTCAATCCCGGTGACACTGGCTTCAAGGTAACAACTTGGTCTTAAGGCTAAATTTTGGACATTAAAGTGCCGATTTGATGATATTATATTGGTAGGACTTGTAAAGCTGTGAAAGTGCTTATTATACTTCAATTTCTCTACCTTTTCTTACTCTTCTGAAAATGATTAGAGGTGCAACATGTGGTCGCACAAGGCTTAGATTCCCAACTGAAACTTACAAATGTTTTTGAAATCTGCATCGCAGGTGTTCCAAACTAAGTTTGCCAAGATTGGAGTTGGTATATTCCTAAATCATTGAATTAATTTTTTTCGCTCTTAATCTTGATTTGTAATGCTGGTTTTTGTAGTCTGTTTTTTGACAATGCTCCAATTTACTTCTGCTACTTCAGCATCTATCAGTGTGCCACGCTTTTCCGAAATTCCTTCCTGTTAATCAATGGCTTCAAATGCATCAGGAATCTGTTGGGATCAATGGTTTCCAGAAGCAGCTCGGGCGATGGTACTTCAAGGTGCAGAAATATTGTTCTATCCTACAGCAATTGGTTCAGAACCTCAAGATCAAGGACTTGATTCTCGTGATCACTGGAAGCGAGTGATGCAGGGTCATGCGGGTGCTAATGTGGTATGTTGGCTGATGCCGCCTGTTTGATTGACTTCTTATGCAAATCATCTTGATTCATTTGTTGCCTTGGGGGGGTGGATTAATTTTATTTGTCTTGCCAATGTCTAATGTAATAGTAGTCTCTTTTTTTGTCGACTTTTTATCTTCCATGGTATTGATTTAGGCAATTTTGAATAATTAATTTTATTGGTTTATTTCTTAATTGGAATTAAGTTGTACTCCGTAGATATTATTTCTGAAATGCTGCTGTCAGTTGTCTATCCAAAGTCAAAAAATGTACGAGTATTTATATTGACAACTTACATACTAGATGACCTCAGGTACCATTAGTGGCATCTAATCGCATTGGAAAGGAAACAATTGAGACTGAACATGGCAGTAGTACAATCACATTCTACGGGAACTCATTCATAGCAGGTATACCATAATCTTCTAGAAAGCTCCTGGGTTTCAAAATTATTGATTATCATCTTAATATATCTCATTTTTTAACGTATTTGAGCTCAAATTTATTGTCTGTAGGTCCCACTGGAGAGATTGTTGCTTTAGCGGATGATAAAGAGGAAGCGGTGCTTGTTGCTGAATTTGATTTGGATGAAATCAAGTACAAGAGATGCAGCTGGGGCGTGTTCCGAGATCGCCGTCCTGAGTTGTACAAGGTGCTCCTTACTCTGGATGGTGGCAATACCTTATCCTGATTTTATAAAAATAAATTACTACTCCGTATTCCCTAAGTTTCATGTCACACAATAAAATGAACTTGATAGTTTCAGGGTTTCCTGAACACAAAACCTAATGGGTTGACAAAAGTTTTACCCTTTTGTTAGAACATCACATTTATGCTCTTAGATTATTATTTATGATATTGATATCTTTTTTAACATGTCGTGGTTGTTTCACCTCGCTTTTGGTTTGAGGAATGTTTTTTTTTTGCTAAAATAGAAAATTTATGCTCCGTAAATTAGTTACACTGTCACAAATACACACTGCCTGAAGTTGCACACTCTGCTGTGCTTCTGACATTGTGGAGAATTTCCAAGGTGATTTAATGTGTCAGACTTTAGCTCTATCTGAAGTTAACTAGGTATGTCAACTTCTGATTGAAGAAAATAGAAATGCGTAAAAACCCTCCATGATTGCAGTTGGTCTTGTGTCAGACGGTCTGACGCGCTAGACGGGTTTTAGGTTATAAAACGTAACCATACTAAAGCTTACGGTGACCATTATTGAGTGAAAGGTGACCACTCTTAATCTTCTAAAACGTAGTCACATTTTACTCAATAATGGTCACAATAAGCGTAAAGTGATCACGTTTTACGCATTAAAAAGCCGTCTGACGTGGTGTCACACAAGTTTTTTTCCCAATCATTGAACCTTTGACATTTACCATGTGGGTAATATTCCCTCTGTTCTCCTGTGTGCAGTAAACCGTTGTGGCTTACTGCTACATTGATGGCTACATAGATGGCATATTGGCATCTAAGTTTTTACTCTTCTGAAAACTTCAGAAATTAAAATCAGAGTTGAAGAATATGTCTTTTATCACAGATTCACAGTTGATTTATACACTTCTGTAGTTGACCTTTAGGTTTTCAATCATCTTTTGTGATAGGCATTTCGAAGCTTATTCTTAGAAAAGGGAACACAAAGACCAATCGTATAAATTGATTATCGCCTCTTAATTCTGGTGTATTTAGCGCTACCTCGATATACTGTGGACTATTATCTCACAGGGTTCTTGCGCACTGTCACACACATTTTGTTAGTCCTGTGGTTATTATAAAGCTGCCATATACCTATGCGTTCTTTGTACATGTCAAAGCATATCTTAAAGCATCTTATTTCTTCCACTTTAAGGCTTTTCCACAAGAAGAATAAGATCATGATGTATGTGGATGATGAAGACTGGTCGTCGATGATGCTAACTGATATCATCCTTTTTCTCCCCATTAATGCTAATCCAATCACTCTGTGTCTTTCATTTGGCCTTAAATTCCACTTATTATATGACTTATGACATTCCATTGAAGCTTTTCCATAATCAATTCTTTTTTTATCTTCTGACTTGTGTCTGGTCAATCCTAGCTTTCGTGTGGAAATGGTTACTTTATGCTTGGGTGGAGAAATATTTTGTGCTTGATTTCTTTATGATCCTTTACTTTATGCCCATGTTTATTTTTCTGTGGTGTATATGTTTTAGAGCGTTTTTTCTTTTTCGCTCGTGAATATTACGGAGTAATTTCTTCATTTGTTTCTAATAATCTTTTGATGCATCCTCTGTAGCATAACTATTGAGTGATAGTGAGTTTGTGGCACTGATGATGTTTTCAACTATTGATGTCGATTTTTTGATGCAGCTTCATAGCGTGTTTACTTCATATTCGTCTCTTTTATCATCCATCCATGATTCAGGAATCAGAAAATTGTTCTTTGCCTGGCTTTCCACCCTCAGTTGTCTGTTAACATTTCATACTATCAGACATTTACTGGTGGTGATTTTCTTGCAAGCTGTCATCAGCTTTTATGTCATTTGAATCCCTTACTCTGCATGATTGAGACCTGCTTTATTTTTCATTTGACTTTTGTTGAGAATTTCTGTGTGGTTGAACATTGTCTCACGTTCTTAGAAGTACGGATTAGAAGATTAGTTTACTAATCATCGGTCAAGTACCTTTCAGGGCTTTCACCACTGAGTTGTAAGATGAATATCACTTGATTTTCAACAAGTTCATTTCAGAAGTGTGTTTTTAAGCTTGTAGTGGGGGACTCAAACTAGAGATGTCGATCAGATTGTCATCTGGTCCGCTTGTCAGCTGCCATTTCATCGTGTGTTTTAAAATTTGTGACGATTATTTATTAATTAAGCTATCATAAGGCCATTATTTTTTTAAATTGCTATTGCTGTGTTATATTCTGTTGTCGGGTTATTGATCAAGTTATCACATTAATGGGTCACAGTTATCTCGCATCGATTTCTGTTAGGGTTGGGCCAGGATAATGCAGGCTGTATGGGTAGATTTTGGTGTCAAGGCAGGCCAATTCGATTCCGATTTATTAAACTTTTGCATGCTGTGGTTCGGATTTCAGGCAGTGAGGGTAATTTGGTTGGGCTGAGCTTTTACTATCTCTACGCGCAACTCACTTCCTGCTACCATGTAAATATGTTGGTTCTGCTAGACTGCTACTAGCTACTAAAGTCTGTTAATTTTTGTGTCTTTTGTTTTCATTTCTTTCATTCTTACTTTTTCATCTATCTCGGTTAGTTTACAGACTGTATTTTGCTTGTTCTCTTCATTTTCATCGTTTCCTCACCTTTTATTAACGATAAGTTGTTTCATATTAGTCGACCTAAAATCATGTTGTGATAATGGTTTTGCTATTCCTTAGGATAGATACTGACATGTGGAATCTTTCAGCCAACTCTGAACTCTTTTCTAGAAACATGAGTACACTTCTACATGAGAATCATGTTACTCTCATGTGAATCGCTGGAGTCTTTACTACTGCCTACTGCAGCACTGCATTACTCTCTCTGATATTTTCTTCTGTTAACTTGACCTATTTTACCACAACTGTGTACATTTAGCTGTAGTATTAGTTTCTGCTGTCCTGGTCCGTACTGTTTTTCACCTTTTTTTTATCTATTTCATTGATTCTTGGCTGTGAACAGGAAGTACAAGAATGTGATCAGAAACGTACATGAGAAACTGCAAAGACTCGTCTGCTGTTGCAGTTTTGCAGTCGCCCATTCCTTTCCGTATTCTGAATTAGAGGGTGGAAACAAATCTGAATAGAGTGCCTTATTGGAAATTCTCTTACCTCCGAAAATACGAAAAATGTTACAGCGACAACTGTCTAAAAAGCTCTCACCTATAGTGGATAAAAGGTCGGAAGTTACGACCTTGCTCATGCATTGAAAACACCGTGTCATTGTTTTCAGATGACTCGTTGCGGAAACTACGTCGTGAATTGTGCCGGCAACTTCTTCACTGTAGAAGAGGCACAGCAGTTTAGTGAATCCTGAAGATTGAACATCATTACCTCAAGAATGACCTCTTTCAATATTATCCCTGACCTCAGCTTCCACCTTCCTTTCTTCTACATCTTCCTTCACTTCACCATCATCCTCCCCACCATTATCTTCATCATCGCCAACCTCGCCAGTATCATCATCGTCATCTTCTTGATCAGACGGTTGGACGAAGCAGAGACGAAGACGCCCGTCTTCCCTAGAAGCATGCAGTCTCTCATGTGTTGGAATCTTCATCTCCTTCAACACAAATCGACCATCCTGCCTAAACGACTGAAAGCAAACACAAGGCTTTCCTGTCTTCCCTATACATGATATTGGTGGAGGAAATGTCTTTCCATTACTTTTCCCCTTCCTGTACTGATACCCTGAATACCCTTTTACTGGCATTTTCTCCCCCATCCTAATATTTTTCATACAGCTAATTTTATTATTATTGATATTAATGTCGTCGTTGTGGTGGTTGTTATTGTTATTACTGTCGTTGTTGTTGTTGTCGTCGATGTTGTTTCGACTGTGATTCTGCCAGGGACCTGGGAAATCAGACTTCAAATCCTCAACATCACCAAGACTCTCGGAACCAAGCCCTTCAGTACAAAGTTGCAGGCTTTCAGAGTTCAGTGATGAGAAACTGTCACTTCTTCTATGGTATGATCCCTGATACACATTCTTCCCATCTTCTGTAACCTTTTCATTATTCCCCCATCTATACTCATCCTCAGCAATTTTCGACGACGAATAATCTTTGAAATGGAGTTCTCCAAATATCTCAGTAAAAGAATGATCAGCAGGTGGTTTGAGGGATGTGATATGTCTAAAAGAGTTCAAAGAATCCAACAAAGAAGATGATGAAGAATTTTCAGGTATTGTGCTCTCAAATATGTGCCTTAGACTGCTTCCACAGGTTGACATTACTTAATAACTAATAATATTTGTGGCTTTGCTTATATTTATGTTAGGCTTAATTTAGGGAGGCTTTACCTATTTTAGTGCAGAAAAATAGAAAATAGTAGAATATAGATAGAGAGTAGTTCACGGGATATATGTGAATTTATATGAGTGTTGTTGATCGGTTCAAATATATGGGAGATAGCTGAGCTAATAAGTACTAGAGAATACGGAGTGTTAAGATTTTTTTCCCTAAGGTATAGATCTGGCAAAACTGACATGGCCCGAATGACCTGGCCCGAATAACTTAATCCGAACTCGACTCGACACCTGAAGACTTGAGTTTGACCCGTAATCCGAATTGACCCGACACCCTTTTTTTTGTAGTGTTTATTTGTTTTTATTGCGTAAATTTAGTTCATCTTATGGGAGTACTCCCTCCATTCATTTAGTTTTACTACATTTGCTTTTTTACACTTGTCGAGACGCTTATTGCAACCTTTATATCTATAATTTCATAATATAAAAATTTATAAAAATTGGTTATTAATAATGTACTCGCAAAAACAAATCAAACAAGATCCCGCATGACTATATTTATTCTTATATATTGCGAAGAATTCCGCAAACTATTTACATTGATGAATAGTGTGCAAATGAGAAATGTGGTGAATTGAGATGAATGGAGAGGGAGTATTATTTTAGTGTGACATGGTTTTTAAAAAGATAAAGAGGATTTGTTGGGACCGTATCTACGTAAGTGGTTGCATGGGCACACAATCGTGGGAGTAAAGGGACACTGCACACTAACTAGGAAAGAACAGAGGAAAAAGAGGTGAAGAGGAAAAGGGAGACTTTTAGTAGCCATATCTTATGTAACGATAGTCACCCAATAGATTTACGACACTTGTCGATTGCCGATTTCCTCCACCGCAATTGCTATAATGGTGTCCGCTCCCATTTTATGTTAATTGCAGGACTCGGGTCCCCGGGTCTATCATGTCTTGGTTCTGTTTCTATCTTTC
>JAUEKU010104825.1:0-12876 GCA_032274805.1 Gypsophila paniculata
AGCCTTTCTGGAAACCGATTCACTAGTTCCTCGGTCTTTCAGTGGTTGTTCAACAGTACTCACTCTGCTAAAGTACTTGGACGTTCCATGAATTACCTCGATCTATCATCTAATTCCATTAAAGGTCCTATACCCAATGCAATAGGAAACCTGGTATCTCTTACATACCTCAATCTATCATCTAATTCCCTTCAAGGTCCTATACCCAATACAATAGGAAACCTGGTATCTCTTACATACCTCAATCTCTCCCACAATTCACTCTCGAATAATTTACCTCGTACAATCAAAAACCTAAAATTTCTTCTACACCTTGGTCTCTCCCACAACTCACTCACGGTCTCGAATACTTTACATGACACATTCGGCCAACTTGCACGCCTTACATGCCTTGATCTCTCTCGCAACTTAATCTCGGATACTTTACATGATGACACATTCGGCCAATTTGAAGGCCTTAGATACCTTAATCTCTCTCGCAACTTAATCTCGGGTACTTTACATGACACATTTGGCCAATTTAAAGGCCTTGAATACCTTGATCTCTCTCACAACTTAATCTCGGGTACTTTGCCTGACCCACTAGGCTACGTTGAATACCTTGATCTATCTCATAACAAACTCTCAGGAACCATGCCTCGTACAATTGGGCATGCGAGTAACCTTGCTCACTTGAGCCTATCTCACAACGCACTCGAAGGTATCATACCTACTTCAATTATTAACCTAAATAGTCTTGCGTACCTTGATCTATCGTACAATTTACTCGAGGGTCCTATAAATGATACAGTAACGTACTTATATTTTCTTACATACCTCGATCTATCTCACAATTCACTCTCGGGTACTATACCCGACACAATTGGAAACCTGAACTCGCTTACATACCTCGATCTCTCCTTCAACTTGCTATCAGGCACTATCCCCGAATCAATTTTTTGGCATCTCAAGTCTCTTGTTTTTCTAGATTTCTCACACAATCCGCTAACAACCGTGGCAGGTATATATGGTTTACTCGTACTATTTAAATTTCCTTACACTTTTCATATAGTAACAATTTATGTTAACCGACTTTAAATTCTTTTCGACTTAGTTGTTCTATTTCCTTCACATTGTAGGGAACGTTGAAGTGGATGATAAGACTCATAAGAGTGATGACAAAATCAAGATAGGGCTGTATGTGAGCATTGGGCTTGGAATTTACACCGGATTTTTTGTATTTTGGGCCACTTTGGCTATGAAAGATCAGTGGAGATGGTCTTATTTCGAGTTCCTTGATCACATGATTAAGAAGTTTTTTGTTAGAGTGGCTCCCTACATAGCTGGATATCGGAGGGAGGCGTAATCGTCACGTGCGATAGTCGTATGCGTACGACGGTTTTGCTCGTAAGTAAAAAGTTACCACTTTATGTTTGTTGTGACCAGTGTTGTAAAATGATTACAAAAAAGTTTTAAATTAGTCACAACAAACATTAAAGTGACAATTTTTTACTAATAAATGTAAGCTTGTTTAAACATGTGTGCCAAGGAATTCCTATGTGTAATTGATGTATTTCACTGTTTTCAACTTAAACATTCCGCCGAAGATGTCTAAAGGATTTATCGTGGATAATGTCTCAGGTTTGCATTCCCCTTTCTTCTCGGTTGTAAAAAGAGGTTTCGTACTATTTATTAGTTGAACAAACAAACCAATACTCCCTCTCATCTATGTCATATGTTACATTTGCTTTTTGAGACTATTTATCACTGCAACTTTGTTATTCCGTTTAATATATAAAAGTATAAGAGAACATTAGTCATTATGATCCTATTTGATTTATCTTTATCCGTAAAATATTAAAATCCAAATATTATGATTGTTTATATTGAGTAACTAGAGACATTCATATTATAAAATGTGTCTTGACAAATATGAAAAAACAAATGTAACCTTTGGTATGAAGGAGAACGAATATAATACATTCTACAGTACTTGTTAAGACAAAAAAAAAAATTATAATGTTATTATAATCATAATAATGCTCATATTTAAGCTAAAAATAATCCGTCGTCAGCATACAACAATCTCATACGAATTAAAAAAATTTCGTATTGATAATAATTAAGATAAGCCGAAAATAACACGAACAAAATTACACCTAAAATAACCAACTCAAACCGAACCGAACCGAACAGAACATGGGTTGGCGCCAAGCTTTTCCCTCCCAATTTGACTTAACCACAATACTCACTCACACTATGAAACCCTAATTTTGAATTTGAATTGAATTATTTCATCATTTCTGCATAATTATTATCACCTAATTTCATTGATTTTACTGTAATTTTATGATTATGATTGACCTAATTTTCTTTGCATTAAGTTTTGTTAGTATGTAGCTTCACTTTGATTTAATCATTCTTCGTCACCAACGACGTCGTTTTTACTCGATGATGATGATGATGATTTTCCTCAATGTTTTTAGGTTTTCCTCGACTTCGTCTTTTTTTTTAGTGTTGTATTTTAAAGTGTTTACTGTTTTTTGTTTTTAATTTGTTTATTTTTAGCTGATTATATTTGGCTGATTAATTAATCTGTTATTGTGCTTAATTAGTTTTATAAGTATGTGAAATTTGGTACTTCGTATCAATTAATGTAGTCGAGTTCGAGTCGGTGAGCCTCGCCATTTCGATGTTGATTGATTGATTATTACCCTCACAAAACGGATAGTAGAATTATGCATCTCATGTATTAAACTCAAATCCTTAAGTTTCCGAGCTTTTGTGGGAGTTTGTTAATAGAGCTCAAAAACTTGAAATGTGATGTATTGCGTCCGATGTATAGTCTTGTTATTGGCAGAAAACACGTCCGAAATAAAAATGAAGCAGTTTCATGAATAAGGCAGATGTAGTAGAATATGAGGCAGTTTCCAAAGAATATGAGTGAAGTATTTCGTACTATTCGGTAGTAACTCACAATGTAAATGTTAACCCTAATGTTTAGAACTCGTCTATATGGACTCGATTTCGTTCTATCTTACAAGTAACTCAAGCAAATGTGGTGGTGGTTGATAATGTTTTATTAGCTTTTAATTTCAACATTGGTTGATTTGTCGTCATAATTTTGGGTGTGTTAGCCTCGACAAGTAGTGTTGTGATGTGCAACAAGTCTCGACTTTTCGCTTTTTGTCTCCAATTGCTTAAATTATTCAAGGCGGGTTGTTCATTCTTCATTGTATTCCTTGAAGGAAAGCATGGGCTTTAAGCTCAAAATGGGTCACGAATGAGTACATGAGGATTCTGAGTACATTTCTCGGAACATCCCTGTTGACGGAAGCTTGATTCTGTGTGATCAGCCGTTAAAAAATTATTATGCTGTGATCAAAATGTAAAGAGGATATATGGATAGTTGGGAATGTTAGTCACTCCCTCTCACATTTTGGCATGAAAGTAGTCATATACGCGGACCGATACGTTTGAATGTTTGATAGAGATTCTTCATCCGCAATTTGGTAAAGAATTGGTAATCTTAGCATAGTGGTGTTGCGCGCTTCTAGTGTTTAGAGTTTTTTTTACTGGAGTACGTAATATCGAGGGGAAAGGGAGGGATTTAAGTTCCCTTGTTTGGATAGTAAATAGGGTTGGAAGGAAATGGGGAGATTTATTTTCCTTCCGGCCAGGGAATGAGAATCCTTTCAACAGCAGAAATATTTTGAAGGAAAACAGCTTTTTTCGTTCCCACTCTCTTCCCCCGTCTTCCCTTTATCTTCCTTCCATCCTAATATTTTGCATATGCTCTTGCAATTTAACTAGACTTTCCTTTGCTTACTTTCTGGTTAACAGTTGCTGCATTTTAACTTGCATCTTTCAACAGATGGAGCTTCCTCAATCATTTCCACGCTAGTTTGGGGTACTTCTCAAAATGACATGCTCAACTTTCTAGAAGACAAAGCCGTACATCCTGTTAAAGCACTACAGAACCCAAGAATAACGACGTCATTTAATATGGACAATAATACTTCTGATGTCAATCTTTGTCCTCCAGATGAAAATTGTTCTGGCAATTTCTGTGAGAAAACTTTGTACAAAACCAAAAACTCTGGACCCAATAACCTAGGGATATACAAAATAGAGGGCACTGAGTGGAATGCCATCAATGATGCTGTGGAGCTCTCTGTTGCAGCATCCGAAGCTTTGGTTATACATGACATAATACAAAGTGAATCAATTTTAGAAGCTATGTCTGCTGCAGCTATACTTGAAGTTGCTCTGCGAGTGAAACAGGCACGACTTGATGAATTGCAAGATTCAGTATGCTGCTGCTTCAAGGATTCTGATGACACATCGGACACTCTTTCTGACTTGAGTGATTCTGACTTGGAAGATGTGTATAACGATGTTGGTTTGTCGATTGGCAGTCTGGACAATATTTCTTTGGTGGATCCATCTGTATCTCGAGTCAAGGATACTCCTATGACAGATGTGCTAGATGAAGAGGACAGAGGAGCTCAAAATGAATGGAGTCAGAATCAGGAAACTTATTTGAAAAATAGGTTTCTTGCAAGACCTTTGGAGGACAACCTAAACGCAGATAAAGCAGAGGACTTGTCTAATGGAAGTTTTGTTGAGAGGCATGAAAAGTTATCAACGATTGCAAATTTTGACTCTACCCCTCCAACTCCATGTCATCAAGGAAATGGAAACTCGGATACTATACAGATGAATCAGGTAGTTGAGTAGGAGATTTTTACGTGCTCTATCATTCAGCGTGCACTCTGTCTAGGTCCTTATAGATGGGTACATTAAGAAATATCTTCTGCATAAGTAACAGATAGATTGGCTTGTATACATTGAGATGATTTCTATTTTCACGGACGCTGCTTTCTGCGTTATACTAGAGAATTGATAATCGTGATTCCTGGTGTGCAGGGATATAGCAAGGACATGATAGATGTAGATCATCCACCACACTCAGGGGAAACAAGTAAAGATTACATTATGAGCTGCTTGCCTTCTAATTGTATCACGATTAATATCTGCTCAGGCTCTACTTAAGGTGAATCAGCTTAACTTAGCTTGTCATTTTTCTTTTTGCAGATTTCAAAACAGTGAGTGGTGGATCATCTTGTGGATACCAGAGCCGATGGCTAGGTGGCTGGGGAGCAAAGGTGATTCAGCCTAACTTAGCTTGTCATTATTAGTGCATTCATCTGAGTACTTAATTATGCACCCTTAGAATGATCTTTCTGTCCTGGAATGTGATCACGTGTCTGGAATAAGCCATGGTATGTGTGCAGAACTTAGGCGATGGACAGCTTAACCTCCCAATATGCACATCTATTCTATAATGGGTTCCGTGTAACTGCTACTCATATAATTATGCTACTCGTACTTTTTCGCCTCCCTTTCGAAAGTGCAATAATAATTTTCTTTTGTTTTCTTACTAGGAAGGAGATGTATGTGGTGGAAAGGAATCAAATGGTGCCAAAACCATTTGTAAAATGCTTATTAATGAGGCTAGTTATCTTTCAGAGTCCACATATGTTCCTTCAGATCAAAACTCTGTGGTTAATTGCCGCCAAAGTTGTTCGAATCCTTCAAAAGCTAACAAATCTTTGGAAGATTCATACAAGACATCAACCAGAGAGATAGTGCTTAGTCAGGGACCTGTCAAAGATTCTGATCCGTCATCTATCGATCCTCTTTGTTCAATGGTTCCCTGTAGCATTTCTTCAGAAATTGGCAAGTCTTCAATAGCCACTAAGAACTGTGATGATCTTAGAGTGACCAACTCTGTTCCAAGTTTGAAAATTGGCACAAAAGTACCGTTGGAACCTGTCCAGCCGAACTCTGGTCAGAATGGCAAAAATTTTGGGAGAAAGGAGCCTACTGAACTAGTTCTTGGTGATGTTGGCGTCAATCCTATTATCAGGTGGCAAACTAAATCTCTCAAGGAGTATAGTAGGGGTTTGCTGGTAAATTCTGCACCTTCACTTGAAAAAAGTTTCAATTTTGGGCTTGAAGAAGGTAATGAGGTGTTGCTTGATGATGTAGAAAAAGTAACCTGCAATAACTCTACTGATGCCAAAGATCTAATGAAGGCGTTACATGTCGAATCAAGTCTAGGTCGTACATCTGCCAAAATAAATGAGGAACATCAACCTACGAAGCTGTTGGCAGTCGACAAACATATCAGTTGTGGCAACTCTTTAAATGAAAATGTTCCTAAGAATCATCCATCTTTTAGATCCACGGCAAGCTGTACTATTCCCACAAATAGCAAAGAAAGCCACTCCCAGAATTCTGTAGGAAGACATTTTGAAAATCATTGTGAAGGAAGTGATAAAAATCAAGCACAAATGCAAATTCATGTGCCGGATATGCCGAAATCACCTCTTGTTATTTGCCAAAGGTCACGGCGGTTTAGAGCCCCTAGACTTTCTGTTACTAATCTCCCAACAGGCGCCAAGGCAGATGACCAAGTTTGTGGATCCCAAAACATCTCTCGCGATCGCAAGAGCAAAGAAGTTCCCCTGGATGAATTGCGTGGTCCTAACACTGAAATTTCAGCACGAAAACGAGTTCGTTTTTCAGATGATGACATCAAACCGCGTTCAAATAAGAGCCTGAAGAGAAACCCCACTGTTAAAACAAGTATTATCCGTTTACTTTCAATTCCATGCACGACGCTGCCTTGATTTCATGGCTTCTCTCTATTGTGATTACATTATTCACATTTTGTCCAGGTAGCAGAGTCATCAACAAGCTTGAGCCTATTGATGAAGAGCAAGGCATCACATCTCAGGAAGTGAAAGAGCGTCTAACAAATTGTCGCCTGAATGGAAGAAAGAAATCCATATTTCGAGGTTTAGACTTTTTGCTGACAGGCTTCTCTAAGAAGAAAGAACAAGAAATTGAAGGGCTGCTAAGGAAACATGGTGGGGTGGTCCTTTCTGATATTCCTACTCCTATTCCTCATCGAAGGGTAAGGAGATCCTCCAGATCGTGTACAGAAAGGCTTCCTGTTGTCATATGCTCACGAAAGGTTGATTTCTCTAAGCTTTTAGGCTTTCTGCAGTTCATTTTTTCTTTGTTTTCTTTAGCATCTGTTTTTTTTTTTTTGGAACAGTCTATTCCATACAAAATTATCGATCTGCGGTTAATTAAATCATACCAATTAAAAAAATAATGAGGATTAAGCGCTGTCAGAATATATGACCCAGAATGCCCACTTGCACTCTAACTGCTACAAAGTTTTTCTTCTGTGCATAACCTGCACTTATTTTAAGTGAACACTTAGCTTAATTTTGCAAGTGTTCTACCTAATGATTGTATTCGTTGGCGTAAGTAAACGACTTGTTCCTCGATAAAATCAGGCTACAAACAAGTGTGTTTTTTTTCTGTTTTGCAAGATAATTTCTCTGCTTTTCTCCTCAAGCACCCATTATATTTCAATGATAGAGTAATTTTGCTTTATTAGTGTCATATATATCTGATAAAATTGGTGCTGGCCTTGATAATCTGTTAGTTTCAAGACGATTCTGAACCATAAAATTTAAAAAATGTTGCTCAAGAATGAAGTTGCATGTTTATTGCAGTTACAAACAACAACGTTCTTGTATGGATGTGCCGTGAATGCCTTCTTGCTTAGAGCTGGTTGGGCATATGATTCAGTTAAAGCTGGTTCCGTTTTGCCTCCCGATAAGTAAGCTTTGTTCATCTTAGTCAAATTCTATGTTATTGCTTTTGGATTTGTTCTCCTGTATGGTCTTACAATTGGGCCTTTTATTCAGAACTGAAGTTTGGAAGTTTTTGTATAAGTTTCTCGTGTATTGAACTTATCTCACAACTCAATAAACAAAAAAAAAAAAAAGAGAGATGGGAAAGTTATCTTGGATTTCTCCATAACTACCAATTATGTAAGTAGGCGTTCAAACTTTTCCCGCTGTTTGTGAACTTGTGTTGTGGTTCTGCTCCTGATAATTTCTATTTGCAGCGGAGCAAAGACACTGTTTTGTTCCAATTTAAAGTTAAGGGACGTAATTGCACATAGTGACAAACGTATGGAACTTATTTGCCATTTTCGACCTTTGAAATATAATAGAATAATTCAAAGGAGCTCACTGAATTTCTAAACTTTTATGCATTGAAGTAGAATCTGATTAATGCCAATTTCATCATGCGTCATTCAAACTAACCCTCTCTTAATATTGATAACACAAGGGTAAGTTGTTTTACGTCCGACCTGTTGCCTTTGAGACACCAAGGCGATGTTGTTGCTGTCAGATTATCTAATAGGCATATGGATTGCAAATCAATTTTCTTGCTTCCATGTTGTGGTTATATATGAAATTATGTTACACAATACACTTTGATAAGCTATGCTTTCTTCTGCGTACTTTTTATGAAGTTAGTTCATGCTTATTGACAGATATGAAGTATTATTACATCGGACTCATAAAAGGCTCAACCAAATCGGAAAATCGATTGGTCGAAATGATGTCGACTACATCTTTGTCAAAGTTGGAATTATGCTGCATGGAACGCATAGCTTTTGCACCAATTTGGCTAAAGTTATCAAGGTAACACTTAAAACTTCTTTGTGCAACAACAATAACAGTGTACAGTGTGTATATGAGATTTAGAGTGTTAACGTTTCCAAGTAGCTTCATGTGCTGAATGGCTGATAGCTTGCAGTACGCTTTGCCAAATGTACATAGAGCTGGCCTAGGTTCTGCACTAAGTAGAGCTTTCTATGATGTATTTTGTGTATCCATCGTTCATCAGTGCCTTCTTCGCCCCCTATGTCTCTGTCGTTTATGTGTTCGCTTACGTTCTCCTTCCCGAGATGTTGGTTTCTGCAATATTGGTGTGTTGATCCCGTACATTGGACGTTTTAATTATCGTATCTAACATCAACTTCATTTATGTGCCCTCTCAAGTGTTCATGTTTTCCTATCAGGATACGTCGCATCATCATATTAGACCAGGACGCATGTTCTGTAACAGCTATTTACTATAACTCAAAACATTATTCGTTCTCTTATATGTGTCGTATAGTTTTCTTTTGTTTCTATCTTGATTGTAAAAAAGTCATTTTTTGGCAATTTTCATATAAGCATTCAGATTTCAGAATATGAAGCTATGTTGAAACGCTCTATGCTTGACAATAGTGTATGTAATGTGGCCGTCTTGACATCTTTGTCTTCTATGTTTTGAGTCATCAAGTCAAACATATGTTTCTGACTTGACCTCCACCCGCCTCTTCAACTTTAGCATGGACGGGGACTAGTGTACAGAAGTTTGCAGTGGTTGGTTCAAAGCCTAGATAAGAAAAAAATCTCTCTTGGAGCTATAGTCGTCGAGGATGTCAATCAGGCCGCCCGTCATTTGAAGAAGTATGCCTCCGAGCAGAACATACCTGTCATGGTTCGTTCTACTTAATCTCTTCGTCTGGACTCTGGATTAATAGATTTTGATCAGGATTCTCTGCCATTTCCTTTTTTTTTTGAGATACCGCTTTGACTTGAATCTGATATAATCCTTGCAGTCAGTGAGCTGGATTGTGAATAGCTTAATCAAAGGGAAGCTACTTCCTGTGCACATTGACTTCCATCCACGGCAACCAGCAGCGATTGAAGCCCCGGTGGTGTCTGTATTACAGGATTGGAGTCAAGAGATCTAATTTTTCTATTGCTTCAAGCTAAATCAATTTTTGGTACATAATTTAAATCAACATTACTCTTGAAGAATAATAGTTGTCTATCTTTGTGATATGTAGATGTTGCTAAAATGTAAAATAACAATTTAGAAAATTGTACATACTACAGAGTTGTCCAAAGTACTTAAATTTTTTCAATTATAGTACATGTTTGTTTTTTGAGGTACACCTTTGACTTTCTATATTACGAAATTGTACTCGGAAAAATTTTGAGGCTTACATTGTTTGATATGTAGCGCGACTAATATTTTTATAGGATGGCTTATGTATAAAAGCAAAGTACGGAGTATTTTTGGCAAGCTTGGGTGGGTGACCAATATGTGGAACATGTTTACATGTATCATGTTATGCTGCATTCTTGAATAGAGTTGTGGTTAGCTTAGTTCATAATGCTTGTAACACGAGACTAGGTGTTGAAACCGGGTATGTCAATGGATCTTAGATTTGAACTGGATTCGTAAGACCCTCACCCTATGCAGGGTCATTTCCATATCCATAGGATTCGTAGGATCCTATGGGGGGGTTATTTCAACTTCCCGGTAAAGCTCTCAGCTCCCTGATTCAACATTGAATGCATCTCTCTACAAGATAAATCAATTACGTCAACATTGAATTCATCAATTACATCCAGAAAAGAACTGTACACAGATGAATCATACGGTTAGTAATAGATTTTCAATAATTCAGAATGAACAATTTACTTCTCAAACGAGAAAGCAATTACAAGCTCTATAATACAACAATCGCGAAATTATCGTCAGTTAACTTCTCAAACGAGAAAACAATCACAAGCTCTATAATACAACAATTGCGAAATTATCGTCAGTTAATCTGTGATTAATAGGTATCCAAACCACCTTTGCCGTAAAATTGACTATGTGCCTGAAACTAACAGCTAACCTATGAACGTTTGTGAATAACTGCACAATACTAGTCTCATACTCTCATCTAACATTCACAGAACAAAACATATCCGGTGTATCAGCAAATGCAGAAGAGAGACTCTAATGCTATCTACCACTCTCTTTCTCCCCCGCTTCAAACTCTCTAACACTCTCTACGATATTCTGGACCTTCCTCGAAAGGCTCTGGTTATGTTCATCGATGTGCTCAAATAGCAGCTCGAGATGTCTTTTATATGTTGCAGATCGCTTCTTTTCAATTGCCAACTGTTGTTGCAGATCTTGGATTTTGTCGTGCTCATTCTGCATAAGCACCAACATAGCAGGTTAAGATATGGTTTTAACAGGTTAAGCTACAAACATAGCAACAAGCGAGTAGAAAGAAGGGCATAAAACAAAAAACTACTCTAACACTAGACAGGAAGCAAAATAAAGGACCACTGATGGATAAGTTAAAAGCACACTTCAATGAAGCTCATCTTCTAAACTTATACAAGCAACTTGTTTTCGTATCTCGGAACACAATTCCAGATGCAAAACTATTTCAAGTAGCACCAAGGTCAAAGCTCAACTATTCAAGGATTCTAACAAATCATAGAAGGCTAGAATCTCCTGGCCAGCATAATGTAGCGTAATTATTACTAGTAATAATAGTTACACGAAAAAAAAAAATAAATAAATAAATAAAGCATTACCAGCTTGTTCATATCATTTTCAAATTAAGAAGCCTGATTAAATCCTCTGTTACTCATTGATCGAACAAATCATTCAGCAAGATGATAGATTGATAGCAAAAAGAAGAGTGAACTTGTTAAACAAGTAGTAAAACAGCAACGAGACATAAATCAACGCTGTTCTGCATCAATTAAAACCAAATTCATAATACGGAGTATTGACAAGAGCTTACTTGAAACTGGTCAATTCTTTTTTCTTTACGTCCTTTCCCGGGGGTTAAGGGATGTGTGTGTTCCTTTACAAACTTTGTCACCACCCATTTACCCGAATTCACTTTCCTTAACCAAATCGTCGCTCTACAGCCAACCCTAGTTTCAGCTCTTTGCCGCACAACCCTGTCATGTTTATCAGACAATTTGAAGCCTTCTTTATTACAGACCATTGATCTTCCTATAGCTGTTCCATCACGTTTAGATCGAGATAACTTGCTTACGCGAATAACAAATCCCACACGTGTAGCATAAGCATTATAAAATGCCTGCGCAGCTGCTTCAGACTCGAATTCCTGTCCGACATAGGGCTCATCCGAAGGTTGTCCAACCGGAATATCACTCTTGAACAACTCTTCGTTCATCTGATCATCTTGGCTCTGTCCCCCTTCCACAGAGCTTCCTCCCATTTCATTCTCATCGACAAGCTTCTCGTCTGTCTCCCCCGAATTCCCCTCTACGTCACCATTTATATCTCCATTTATCCCAAATTCCGCTGCACTATAACCACTTTCCATAACTAAATCAACTCGATTGTAAACTACACATGTTGGCAAACAAAAGGTTATTAATAGAATGATTCACATCATATTTCGTCTTCAAATTTCTATAGAGGAAGTCATATAACTATCCAACCTAGGACAAAAATAAGCATACATGTATGAAATGACATGCTACATCATTCACAAGTTCTACAATTTCCCCGCATAATCTCCAACGAAGCTAAAGACTCAATATTCTTTGGTTTTTAATCCTGACGGAGCAATATAGCTCACTAAAAGTCTAAAATGGTTCCGCTTCTTTTAATTGTCAAGTATCAGTCACTCAATACAACAACATTTGACGCAATTTTCATTATAGGTCATCCGAAAACAACCCCTTAGTATCAACACAAGGGTAAACCTGTTCACATCTGACCACCTAATCCCGCTATTTACGAGAGCCTTTGAGGCACCGGGTAATGTCGTTGCTGTTGTTAATGACTATAGCATCAACACAGTGGTGGAGCGAGGAGAGGGGGGCCCTAAATATCGAAAAAAATTCGATTTTTAACTAAAATTTTCGAAAATTTTCAAATTTCCTTTATTTCATAAGTACTCCGCCCCCCTAAAAATTTTCCGCCCCTTGAAGTTAAATCCTAGCTCCGCCACTGCATCAACAAACACACACAAACACAAAACGAAGCGAAATTCGTTAATGCAATCAAGATCATTAACCAACAACAGAGCTAATTTAGCAGAACAGAACACCAAGTCTCAAAAAAGACGGTCTTTTACAATCGAAATGAACTGTAAAAGATCATTTCCTTCATTTATTATCGGTCTTACAC
>JAUEKU010104934.1:0-12876 GCA_032274805.1 Gypsophila paniculata
CCAAAGAATGTCAAGGGCAGGGTGGAGCGAGGGGGCTAGCAGGGGCGGGCGCCCCTCCTAAATTTTGAAAGAATATCAATTTTTAACTAAAATTTTATAAAGAATTCGCACCCCCTAAAATTTTTCAGCCCCCCTGAAATAAAATTCTGGCTCCGCCACTAGGTCACACTTGCTTTTTCTCAATCAAGAAAATTTACCCAAAATAATTTGGAATTCGCTAGTTTTATCCAAATTCTTGTATAAAATCATTTATTTTAAAGGATTTTAAATTATGGAGTAATAAAATCAGATAATTGTAACGCTTTTAATGGTAGTCTTAAGTGATAAAAAGGTCTTACGTTAATTTCAAATAAAACCGTCTTATTAGAGACTACTCCCTCCAAATCATCCATTTCTTCCCATTTTCCTAAAAGGGAAATACCACTCATTTCTTCTCATTTATATTTTTGTCAACTTTCAATCAATCTTATCCACATAATCTATTTTATGACTTTACTTTATACTTTTTCACCAATTTCATTCACACATTCTTTTTTCATTAATCTTTGTGCAAAAGGAAATGGGAAGAAAAGAATGGTTGGGAGGGAGTATAATTTTACACACAAGTTGACGTCTTTACAAAATAATTCCAAGTCAACATACGTATTCTTTTCTTGCACCGTTTTTAAATTAATAAGTGAATTTTTTATCCTTTCAATTGTATTTCTCTTTTTTTTTTATTCATTGGTTATATAGTGTGATTAAATAAATTCTCGAAAGTTATATTGAATAGATTTTGGCCGACTAAAAGGGACAATCGGAATAAATGAAGCAATTTGAGATTATTTTGTGAAAATATAAAATTTGGGATTGATTCAGGCGAAAGTAGCCAACTCCGAATTATTCGAAACAAATTTTCTTTTCAATTAAAATCTATTCTCTTGGACCTTTTAAAATGACATAAAATAAAAAAATACTCTAAAAAATCGAGTTAAACAAAAGAAATGATGAATGGTTACTTAGAAGATCATACATCTGTTGTAGGTACATCAAATTTTAAGTTTATGAATTTTATATTATAGTTTATGAATTTACTTATAAATATTCTGAGTTTGTGTAAAAGCTTTGTAAAATGCTCAGAAACTTTACTATAAAGCTCAAAATGATTTGATTAGGATGTAGTACATCCGATGTATAATCCTTTTTTCCGTAAATCAACAGTATATCAGCCCTTCCTTTAAAATAATGAATACGGAGTATGTCACATTATCCAATATCACTGGGAGAGTTTTGTCACAACCACGGCTCCGGTAGAGCAATTTTTATTTTGACAGTTTGAAGCAAATGCTATTTTGCGCAACATTAGTACATACATCAAAAAGAATTCGACAATGACAATAAATAACTAGCTGCCTACATCCATTGTCAATTACAGTTCAGCTTTGAGAGGCAAGGATCTTGCAATATGGTTTTAAAGCATCCAAGAAGTCCGACACAGCAAAGCTCAGGATTATCTGCACAGCAAACAAAAAAAATCAGGACCTCCGAAAAATGCTAAAATACGAGCAAACGTTTCCGAAAAAGGTTTCGCAACACATCCCATAGAACAGTTGCAAGTGGCAACAATAGTTAGCATTATAACATGTCAAATGCATCACGAGTTCATAGTTATAGGAAAATGGAGGGGATAAAGGGGAATGAAGTGAATGAACAGAACGGGTCTGATACATTAGTCCAGAAACGCAGCTCACGCTCTGAAATCTGCCAAGATGAAGTAAGCTTAAGGCGTATGTTAATGGAGAGAGCTATATAGGAAAATTAGTTCAAAATCAGAACATACAACTTGGGTTTTGCTCTAAAGAAGTCAATAGACTACGGGAGTATCTAGGGGAAGAGTTTAGAGTAAGGGAGGAATGTCTGAACTCTTGTGAATGTTCAATTAATGCAGCTGATATCAGGCTGGTGAATGATGATTGTGATGACTTTGTTCCTTCAATGACTGAAGTAAACACTTGTTGTAAAAATGAGAAGAAACAAGAGGACAGATCAAGTCAAAACACCCTAAATTTGCCTCGTATCTGTCAAAAAGAACCTGAATTTGCATCTGTCCATGATCAGACCTCTATTGTTCTTACTGAACTTGGCTTAAAAGGAGGCGTTACACCGTTGGAGAAGAGTAAGTATGAGCCAGAAATTGAAGCTACATGTGTTAGTGAAGCTAAATTGAGTCCCAAAGATTTTGGGGGTCAATGGGGGCTTGCAACACTCATGTTTGACACCGGAGCAGATAAATTTACGCTTCATTCTGTGGGGGCTTTAGGCATGACTACGGGACTGTCACAAAGAGTGGAACAACAGAGGACGGACAAGTTGTTCATCCCAGAATTTGTGGCCACATTTAACACCTCATTTCAAGACTTAAAAACTTATGCAAAGGGTGGAATTAGGAGTGACATGAATAGGACCGAACTACAGTCGTGCTACCTATCTGATTTTGCTTTGAACTGCAATAATGCAGGTACATACTGCAACATATACACTCCTCACTTCCACCATCTTATGCTAATAAGGTTGTTAACTAACCTCAACCATTTTGGTCCAACTGCACACATACGAATGAGGGTTTAAGAAGCGTTTTCTACGTCTTTTACTGATGATCAATGGTCTGCTGAATCGGAGAATCAAGTAGGTTTCGGAGTTTTAAAAATCATGAGCAGAGAAACAAACATAGGAAGGAACGATTCAGAAATACTAGGGCTATATTTTCTTTTAATAAGATTTTGCTTGATAGAAACTACTACAACTCTACAAGGCTGCAGCATACTCTGATTCTAATCCTTTTACACTGAATTTGAAGGGCTTCAAGCAGGTAAAGCTCCAAAAAATGCTGTTGCACAGCAGCTATGATCATACTGCACTGCACATCAACTAAGCTGAGAGGTTATGTCTACATGGGCTCAACACAATTGAAGGGAACATGGTGATACAACCTGAACATGCAGCCTATCCTACCCCTAGAAAGAAGAAGCCACCTGATAAATGAGGACGACTTGCTCATATTAGGAACTCAAGCACACAAGAAGCAGCATTACAAAAGAGAATTGATCATTACAAGAAATGAGCAAAGCAAGGCTAAGACCGAAATCAAGAGCAGGGATGTGTCGAGGGTGCCAAAATTTGAGGGCAAATTTTCTTAAGAAGGGGAGTTTGCAACATAAATGTTGCAGGTTAAGATTAGTCCACGAAGAAACAAGATGAGTCCATAAACACCTTTTGAAAGATAACGAGTTCTGCTTAAGAAAACATCATCATGGAATGTGCCTAAATGAGTAATGCGTGGATTATAGAGGTCCTAACCTACATATAAGTCCTAGGGAATCAATCTGCAAATAAATCTAAAAGGATCAAATGAAGGCAACAAGTTCAGCATTGTTCAGTAGAGACTAAAATAACCTGTCAGCACGTAAATGGGCATATCTCATAACTCACTTGTCTAAATGAAGTGAGACCAATTGCATTTTAAAGCCTACTCAATTACCTTTGATTTGGTATATGGTAGGTTGTGTGAATCATTTTGAGCAAGGAGATATTCAACCTGAAAGTCAGGCGAAATTCTGATGTTTTCGGAGCAGTGACAGGTTTGACCTCTTTGTGTCCAGAGCTCGATAACTTGAGTTCTAGGCCATATTTTTGAGTGATTCTTTTTGCATTGGAAAGTAGACTCACAATCCTTTCAAATGGTATATCACGGCATTATTGAATCAACCTGAGAAGTGACTGCAAGTGTTGAAAATTCAGAGAGCATGATTTGTACTTCTTTCTGAGTATGGGCTGAATTTGCTAACTTTGGGTTAGCATGAAGCAACGTAGAACTGATCCTAGGATGGGATTATATCATCACAAGTCCAAGGAAATATCACTATTCTCGTCCTACAAGAAATACAAGCAGAATTTCCCATCTGTTATAACGTGGTCCAAAATAGTACAACAAACTTGTACTATTTCTGTGCACCTGCCCTTGATAACTAATGTCCTTTGAATGCAACCAAATTTTAGAGTGTTTGCCCTTATCTTTTGTATTGTTAAGGTGCCCTAGGATTACAGCTTGTATATATGCACCTAAAATGAATGTAATGAGCAGACTTTGATGAATATTTTTTATGAAAGCTTTGTGCTTGATTTCATACCTTCGTGTTGAGCCAATAAACCTAACCTTTGTAGAAGGATCTATCCTTGTTTCTTTATCCATTTCTATCCTATCCTATTTCAATTGTTTTCATTGTTTGTCTGCGTTTATGCTCTTCTCCTCTGTTGTTTGGACAAGTTTGCTGTTGTGTGTGCTATTATTTATTTTTGACATTGTGTAGTTCTTCATAATAATATAACTCTTCGTAATAACTCATAAAATTTCACATAAAACATATTTTATATGCTGCAATGCTTGAAGAAATCAGGTGACATCTCCTCCTTTACATATACAGAGTATTGCCCTAATTCTAAAAAGGCCTTGTTCTTATTTTCAATTCAATTCAATTTATTTTGGATTCAATTCAAAAGTCTAGGATCTACTACAGAAGCTCTCGATGAAACCGCAACGAAATCAACCAAAGTTCACACCAATTGCAGAAACAAAACTACAAAGTTTTTATTAAGAACATAATCATACCTAAAAATTGAAGGTCTTCTTTATATAAAACATAATTTGATCCATAAAAATCAAAGAGCAGAAAAGAGATCAGTTTGAGCTAGATGAATTTGAACGATAACTCGATCAAATTATATTCGTCAGCAAAAAAAATCCAGTCTATACTCATTCCAAAAATAGAAAGCTAAACAAACGCCTGAAATGGCGCGAATACGAAAGTTCTCAACAAAACCAAAACAAATCAACAAAAATTCAAAGGAGTGACCACTGCATTTTAAGAGGGCAAAGTTGATTGTGCTTTAAAAGAATTCGACTTTCATCGGAAATCATACTCAAAATTCATTCAATCAAATCCGAACTAACAAAAATCCAAGCTCAACCCACCTCATAACTAATCCAACACCACACATACAAACAAACTGCCGTTAAAGCTGGAGTAATCATCATGATGACCAAATTTCCTTTAAAGAAGCTCCTGTGATCCTTAATAAAATGATACTCCGTATGATTTAAAGAACCAATTTGGACTTTCCGCTGCATTCCAATGCCCAAAAATCTTTCGAATTTTGAGTTTGAGAGCTTGAAACAACAACACCACCACCACCACCACCACCACCAACAACAACGACATAGTTCTACCCACTTCTCACTCACACATTACCTTTTACCAAACAAGACGATGAAGAGCAATAACTCAGTTTCCATCTCTTCCAGAAAATTCCTTATATATAAGCACAATCTCATGCTTTGAGCCCATCAAGAAGAGCAATAACTCAGTCTCTATCTTCCAGATGGTTACTTTTATAAACACATCGCATGCTTTAAGTCGATAAAGAGCAACAACTAAGATCCATCTCTTCCAGATAGTTCCTTCTATAAGCACATAGCATACCTTTGCTAGGTTTTAACCATTCGATAACCAAAGGCTTATGCCCCTTAGCACAGCTATGAAAGTCATGTACTCATTTACGATCAATCGTAACAACAGCATACCCAGCACTGTGGACCTAAAGCACAAGCTTCACCAAAAATGAAATTCTTATCCCCTCGACGAAAATTCTCATTTTCTCTGACTTTCAGACTAACATAAGATCGACTACGCGAATCAACGTTTCTGCTAGTCAACAATGGCCTCGTCATACTCAAAATGCAGATGCCTATAATCAGTACCACACCTAATTTTCGTCACCCCATATTCTAAAACCTCAAGTATTACTGAAAAAGGCTACTACCCACATCAACTTTCCCCCTCTCAAATATCTTACGCGTACTACCGCCGCACACATCAAATCAACATTCAAATTATTCCACTTTTTTACTTCTTATTAATACACTGTCTTACGTGTACTACCGCCGCACACATCAAATCAACAATCAAATTATTCCACTTTTTTTTTACTTATTAATACACTGTCTTCCGCGTACTACCACCGCACACATTAAATCAATTCCAGAGACAAAACAAAACAAAACAAAAAAACCAAGTTAAAACATAATCATACCTTAAAAAAAAACCGGCCACAATCATAGCACAAGCGTTAGTGGTCGCAATAAGCATTAAAGCGGTCACTTTTCACACATCAAAATCAATTGCAGAAACAAAACAAAACAAGTTAAAAACATAATCATACCCCTTAATAAAAAAAAACCCTAATTATTGCGGAGCTCCATGACGTTCTTAACTTTGGGAGCGTAAAGAGAGTAAACAATAGACTGACGCTTGGCGATATCGAGCTGAGATTGGGCGTCAGAGATAGCGGAAGCGATGGCGGAGGGGTCAGATAGGGTTTTGTTTTGACGGAAAGCGTCGGTGGTGCGACGCTTGACGTACTCACGGATGTTGTAGTCCGGGAATTTGCGGCTTATTCGAAGGAGTGACCGGTATAGGGCTAGTGTTTGTGACATTGTTTTCGGTTGGGGAAGAAAGACTCGAGAATCACCTAATGAATGAATTAAGGTTGGTTGTATAGACGGGTTCTATGTTTCACTATGTACAATTGGTTTATATACCATCAATTGTAAACACAAATTCTTGTATAAAATCGTCTTATTTTAAGTTAAAATAAGATTACACTACATATAGTTGATAGTGACCACTTAGATTAATTTGGTAACGCTTTTAAGGCTAGCAGTAATCATTTATCGTAGTACCTAATTTGATATATTTCGTATCCCGTTAATCATAGATAATAACTGTTTTCATTATGTTACCATTTTAATATTATTTGTAACCACTTAATATTTAATTGTAACCTTTTGTAAGATGGTCTTATGATAGCTTAAAATAAGACCGTATTACTAAAGACTTACTGATTTTAAAATCGGTAAAAAAAAATAGGGTACGTAAAATATAAATAGGAAAAATTTGAGATTATTGTTTTAGACTATACCCGTTGAGAAATCTGGTAAAAAACTCTTAATTGGGTCAAAATCATCCACCTCCCACCACTTTCCATTTTTCACTCCCACCTAGGTCATTTTAGGAGGTCAATTTTTGTGAAAGAGGTCATTTTTTCTCAAAAAGTGACCCTAGATCATCCTAATCTTTCTATAAATGATAATTAAGTTGATCTATTCACGATTGACCCACCAATCAACCCTTCAAGGGGGTAATAGTCACCACTTATTTCCATGCCGCACCATCTTACCGGCCCTTATCAGCCTAATTTTTTGTCATTTTCTTTTTATCGAAAAATCAATTTTGAAGCAATTTTAGATAAAAAGTGTGATGAAAGGGAGTAATTTCAAAAAAAAAAAAAAAATATATAAAGGAGTAATTTTAGAAAAAAGTGATTTTATAAGAGAGTAATTACAAATTTAAGTACTCATTTTATAAAATAAGTTTTCTAACTTTTTTTATTTTCAAAAAAAATTGCTACCAAAAAAATATTTTTGATCATGAAAAAAAATGAACTTTTGGCTGTTTCGCTACACATAAACTCGTCAAAAACATCCTCATAGTCAAATAAATACTTAAATTTCAGGATTTACATTTCTAAATGGTCGAAAAATCGTTTTATTATCATCGAAAATGAGTTTTGGTAGCAACTTTTTATGAAAATGTTTTAAAAGGTGATAATTGTAAATTTTTTTTCCTTATAAAAGGAAGTAATTTTTGAAAACTTGATTTTATAAGATGATCATTTAAAATTTACTCAAAAATACTCCCTCCATTCCACCATTTTCTTTCCACTAGTTGTTAGACCGCGCGCTAGCGCATGGTCCCTCAATGCGGAATCATTGTTTTGTTTAAATGATGTTAAAATACGTCTTCTTTTGCATTAGTTTAATGGCAATGCAAAATTTGAAACTCAAATATTATCACTCTAAATCTTATTTTTTAAAAAATATTTTGGTTCAATAATCTAATGGTAATTGAACTTCATGGTTGTACACATTACGAATGAAATATATGTCTATGAACCAAGTCATTTTAAGAATTGTGTAATATGACAATGGATTTGTAAATAACGTCATTGTCTTTATAATTATGATCTGAGTTTACTTATGAAAATCACTAGAATTAGAGGTAGAGTATATCACACAAGCGATTGTAGCTGAATTAGAGGCTAAGTGTGTTTAAAGGTAGAATAATGATACGCATTTAAAGTGCGGAAGTGATATTTGATAAGTTAGACCTATAACTTATCAATGGCGAACGAACTCAAGACCTATTGAGATCGAACAAGTTAATACTCAAAAGACACGTTTTGAATAAAAACGAGGTTGTGTTTGCTAACAAGCAAGTTTTCTTCTTTAATCTCTCAATGCCTGAAAATTACAATCTTCAAAACTATATATAACCTTAAGATGACAACCGTTCAAAGCAAATGAAAAGACTCTTAAGGACAAAATTAAACTAGCTAATTATGGCTACTAATTCTAGCAATTTAAGGCCTAATAATAATAGTAATAAAGCAACTCATTGAATGATAATAACCGACTCACTAAACAGGGCAATAATCACCCTTTATTGACTAATTAAAATGGAACTTAATTGCTTTGTAGAAGCCTTGCCCTTAGACGAATCCAAAGCATGTGACCAAGCTTACGAACCGCGCATTCGAACTCGACAACCCTTCTGCCAACATAAGATTATGACCCAATGAACCATGAGCAGCCACAACCGTCTCATTACTCGCATCATCCCCTCCCTCTTCGAAAGGAATTGACCTCAATTCAGAGAGACCGTCATCATCAACGTACGGGGACAAATCACCCACGTTAAAAGTGGCATGAACACCGGAATCTTCGGGCAACTCGATCTTGTAAGCATTGTTGTTAACATGGGAAATTACCCTATACGGCCCTTCAGCTCTAGGCATGAGCTTATTTTTCCTCGTACTTGGAAACCGTTCCTTCCTTAAATGGAGCCAAACCAAATCTCCCTCCTCGAAGAGACGAGGCTTCTTATGCTTATTGGATTTTCGTTGGTAGGCGGCATTTATCTCAACAATTCGTTCTCGGACTTGCTGATGGAGTTTTAACATTGCCTTAAGCTTCGAATCCGCGTCTTTATGGACTAGCTCATCCTTAGGCATTGGAATGAGATCAAGAGGGACAAACGGGTTTAGCCCATAGACAAGTTCAAAAGGGGACCTACCCGTAGCATAGGTAGGAGATCGGTTGTAAGCGAACTCGGCATGAGCAAGCTTGATATCCCAATCTTTTTGGGTCTTACTTACTATCCCACGCAACAAAGTACCCACGGTACGGTTAGTCACCTCCAATTGCCCGTCCGTTTGCGGATGGTGCGAGGTGCTAAATAACAGTTTTGTACCCACTTTTCGCCACAACGTATTCCAAAAATAGCTCAAGAATTTAGAGTCACGGTCCGAGACTATGGTTTTGGGAATACCATGTAAACGCACTACCTCTCTATAATATAAATCGGCAACATTACAAGCATCGTCGGTCTTGTGACACGGAATGAAGTGTGCCATCTTTGAAAACCGATCCACCACCACCATGATAGCATCTTTACCCCTTTGAGTACGTGGTAACGCTACAATAAAATCCATAGCAACATCCTCCTAAGGTCTTATGGGAACCGATAATGGAGTATACGGACCCGGCTTGAACGTAGTCTTAGACACCTTACGGTCACGCACTTGGCTATAATTCTCGTCACGTCACTGAGCATTTTAGGCCAAAAAAAATGTTCCTTCAGCACCTCCATGGTCTTAGCTACACCGAAATGGCCAGCCAATCCGCCTCCATGAGCCTCACGCACCAATAATTCCCGAATTGGCTATTTTGGCACACAAAGACGATTTCCTTTGAAAAGAAACCCATCATGAACGAGAAACTCACCATTAACCCCAACCTTGCTTTTGTCGAACAACTCCCCAAAATCCACATCCTTCACATAATAAGCCTTCAATAATTTGAACCCCAACAAACGGATACCCAACGTGGTCACTAAGGCATACCTTCGAGACAAAGCATCGGCCACTACGTTACTCTTACCATCCTTATACTTCGAGGAGAAGTGGAAGGATTGTAAAAATTCGACCCACTTAGCATGACGTGGACTTAATTTTTGCTGCCCATTTATATATTTAAGAGACTCGTGATCCGAATGTAAAATAAAATGATTGGGACGTAGATAATGACTCCAATGATTAAGAGCTCTAACAATCGCGTAAAACTCCTTATCGTAAGTACAATAATTTAATCTAGCCCCTCCCAATTTTTCAGAAAAATAAGCCACATGTCTCTTTCCTTGGATCAAAACAGCGCCTATTCCCGACCCACTCGCATCACACTCTACCTCAAATGGTTGGGTAAAATTCGGTAAAGCCAAAATTGGGGCTGAACACAAACGCTCTTTAATTAATTCAAATGCTCCTTGCGTCTCTTTAGTCCACTCAAATAACCACTTTTTTAAGCAATTATTAATGGGACTCATAATAGAACTAAAATGGTTTATGAATCGTTTATAAAAAGAAGCTAAATCGTGGAAAGAACGAACTTCACTTACCGAAGTAGGGGCAGACCACGTTTTGATAGCATCGATTTTTGTTTGGTCCACGGCTACACCATCCTTCGATACCACATATCCCAAAAATACCACACTATCAACGAGAAATGAGCACTTCTCCTGTTTTCCATACAATTTCTGTGCCCTTATAACCTGGAAAATCTGCCTCAAATGCTCCAAATGCTCACCCACATTCTTACTAAAGATCAAAATGTCGTCAAGGTAAACGACCACGAACCGACCTAGAAACGGTTTGAGCACCTCATTCATTAACCGCATAAAGGTACTAGGAGCGTTCGTTAGACCAAATGGCATGACGGTCCACTCATATAAGCCATACTTGGTTTTAAAAGCGGTTTTCCACTCGTCTCCTTCACGCATTCGAATTTGGTGATACCCACTTCGTAAATCAATTTTTGAAAATACCTTCGAGCCATGTAATTCATCGAGCATATCGTCGAGCCTAGGCATCGGGAATCGGTATTTAATTGTGATGTTGTTGACAGCCCTTGAATCAACACACATACGCCAAGTACCGTCCTTCTTTGGAACGAGTAAGACGGGCACGGCACATGGACTCTTGCTCTCTCGAACGTAACCACGCTCCACCAATTCGTCAATCTGCCGTTGGAGTTCTTTGGTTTCCTCTGGATTGCTTCTATAAGCGGCCTTATTAGGCAACGGAGCACCGGGAATGAGATCGATTTGATGCTCAATGCCCCGTATAGGAGGTAGACCCGGTGGTAATTCGTTGGGAAAGACGTCTTCAAATTCACGTAACAGGCCATCAATCAGGCTGCCTGCCACTGCTTCTTTGCCTAACACCGACTCCTCCTTGGCCAAAAGGATATAAACAAGCTCCCCTCGGACAATAGCCTGCTCCATTTCCCGCCCCTTAACCAACATTGTTGCCTTCTTCTTCTTGGTGCCCATAGACCGAATAGCTTGAGAGGACATTGGTTTCAACACAATTTTTTTACCTTGGTCCTTTAACACATGCTTATTGCTCCTTCCCCGGTGCACAACATCCCGATGAAACTGCCACGGTCTCCCTAACAAAACGTGACAAGCATCCATAGGGATTACGTCACAAAGCACCTCATCGGTATACGAGCCCATAGACAACCCTACTCGAGCCTACCTTGTAACCTTCACACTATTCCCATCGTTCAACCAATGAAGCGCATAAGGTTTAGGATGCGCCACCGTGGACAAACCCAACTTAGATACCATCCCTTCCGAGGCCACATTAGTACAGCTTCCACCGTCTATAATTACGCTACACCATTTGTTGTTGACTTGGCATTTGGTATGGAATAGTTGTTCTCGCTGATCCGAATCAATGGACTCGGCTTGGACTTGCAAGGATCGGAGTACCAAAAGCGTATCATACATACACAGGAGCCTCATAACCCTCTTCCTTCTCCTCTTCCTCATTCTCATCAAAATTAAACACATCTCCCAACCGCTCTTCTTCCTCGACCAGCTCCTCACGACACTCCCTAGCCTCCCTCAATGTCACCACCCTCTTGTTAGGACACGAGCTTTGAAAGTGCCCAAACCCCTGACACTTGAAACAACGAACCTTCGACAAACTGGTTTCCTTACCCGACTCAGAAGTTTTGGGTATGGGTTTAGTCGAATTGTTTGAGTTGGGGTTAGATATTGTTTTAGGGGAGAAAACGGGTTTGGAGTAGTTATTAGGGCTACTGTATTCTCTACTAAAACTCCATGTTTTGAATTTCCCTTGGGCCTCAATTTTAACACACAGAGTGCACAAAGTATCAAAGTCCGAATAAGGGTATAATTCGACTGAATCGGCAATATTAAGATTTAAGCCACGAAGAAAACGTGACATTTTTTGTTCTTCATTTTCCTCCAATTCCCCCATTAGAATTAGTTTTTCAAATTCATCTATATACTCGGCAACACTTAATTTCTCTTGCATAAAATCCGCAATTTTACGATAAATACTTAGTTTATGCGTAACCGGTACATACCTCTTTCTCAATTTACGCTTTAAGGAATCCCATGATGAAATCCTATCCTTTCCAGCGCGATATCGTTTAGCCTTCAACCCTTCGTACCAAAGTGATGCCCCCTTGCTCAATCTCAGAATAGCATATTTGCATATCTTCTCGTCACTGAGATCTTTAAAATCGAACAAACGATCGATTTTTCTTTCCCAATCTAGATAATCTTCCGGGTTGGTTCCTCCTACGAATTCCGGAAGTTCGGAAACCTTGAAGTCGTCTGGTTTCTTTCCACT
>JAUEKU010105044.1:0-10239 GCA_032274805.1 Gypsophila paniculata
TTGATTTAAATTAGGGTAATAAATTGAGGAAATTAAGTTTAAGAAAAATAATAAACCAATAGGGATCATCCATGTGGCGGAACAAAAAGCTAAAAAAATCCTACGTGGCGATCATATAGCATCAAACACATATTAGTTAGCTTTTTAATATCTTATATAGATATAGATAGATAGATATAGATAATGGTAACAACGGGAGTAGTACAAGTAACAATAATAATGCTGAGAATATTAAAGTAACGGTAGTATTAATGAGAGTCTTGAAAGTAATGGTAGTAACAAGTAACAATGATGCTCAAGATTGAATTGGTGTTAATATGTTGTGTTGCGTTGGATAGTAGGTTAGATGCAATCGTATTTAATACCGTCTCTTGAAGCTTCCTCTACTAGATAGTTTATATATATGGTGTATTTGTATTGTGAGAGATAATAATGAACAAAACCCTTTCGATATACATTCTTTCATTTCTGGGATTGAAAGTATTACTGGTAACACCATGAACGAAGGGATCAAACGCAATTCATGAATTATATGAGGTAGTACCTCACATTCAATGTTTATGAGCTTTTACTGTAAAAAAAACTTTGATACTCAGAAACGTAATTAATGCTCATAAACTTATTAATAAAACTCAGAAAAATGTGAGTATAATATAATACATCAGATTCATAATTTATTTTTCGATAAAAGGGATATAGGTGTAAATATTACTTTCTTCAAACCAACTTGTTAGTCCCATTTACTTTATGCATAATAATTAAGGGAAAATATTAAGTTATGATAAGGACCCACAAAAGGTGATTATTAAATAGAAAATAGTATATAAAAGTGGGGTAATGGATTAAAATAATGGAAAAGTAAGTAAAATTTGTGGGATTTCTTTGCCAAAAGAAGAAATATTGTAAATGAGACAAACATTGTGGATTGTACCGAAAAGGAAAGTGAGACAAACATGTTTGGGTTGGAGGGAGTATGTATTAAACGATTTTAACCTATTGCAATAGGAGATAATCAACGATACCACAGATGTGAGGCGGTTGATCCATTCCGGCAAGTATCTCTAAATTTTCAGATTTGAATAACTGCAGACTGAGCTTATTGTATCGATCGGGACCACCGTTATACCTCCTTGGAGAGTTGGAGTGTCAATGTTTTGCTGATTCCACCATGTTTCAGGACATATATTTGGACACGCCAAGAACGTATTCAAGCGCGGACAATTCACCAAATCCAGACTTTGTAACCATACAAATGATGAGAAAACATAAATCGGGCCTCTTTTACCTTCGTCTTTCCACCATCCTTGCAACCGCGGAAAATCTCTTATCTCGAGATATTCTAGACGTGGAAAAAAGACTAACGCCTCGTGCTAGTATGTAATCCACCTCTAAATACTCGACATAAGGCATACATATCAGAGTAAGGGATTTGAGATTGGGTAGTTGGCCTAGTGAAAACAATTTTTCAAGTCGATCTTAGTGAGTAAATGAGATACTAACCAGAGTAGAAGTCGTGAACAACTCAGCCCAAGTAGGAAATGTCATGACCCTATAGTTCGAGATAATAAGTTCTTCCATCTTATCTTGCGTTTGGAGGCATGTCAAGTAGATCCTTATGATAAATACCCATATGCTTTCTCTCCGGAAAAAAATTTCAGTTTCTGCAATAACATTTTACTCAGCAATTTCACATCTCGATATTCCCTTATATCACAAGAGAAATTGTGCATGAAAAAAAATTCTACAAAGATTGCTCTAATGTCTCCTTTGAAACTTTAGTGGTACAAAAATATATATACAATATATTTTGTAATATATTATTTACGACTATATAATTGAAAAGCCACGAAAAAGCCACGAATATATTGTGGGGTTTTAATATGTAGTAAAAAATCAAATAATTACCAGTAGTATTGTAAATAAGTTCATCTCTGATATACCGTCCTTTGTGAGTGAGCGATGACATGGTTGCTTTTGTATTTTGACGGGTGGAAAATCGAGAATAATTGTGTCACAACCTGCCAATATAATTTTAATAAAATACGACTTAAAAAAATTTTCGCGAAATAAATACCGTATTTTCCCGTAAATTTTCAAATTTCACAAAAACGAAACATATTTATTCTTAGAATTCAAAAAAAAAAAAAACATTTTTCAAAATTTTTATAAAATCGACCCTCATACTAATATCGTCTTTGAAATTCAAAACGACAAAACGAGAAACGCAAATCGAGGCCATTTGGACCCATGTATGTCGACACATTTGAAGAGCCAAGGTGAATTTTTCAACTTTTCTAATCACTCTTACAACCATCCAATCCTACTTTACATTAATGAAAACTCATCATCATGTTTCCTTAATTTAAGAAAAAATTTGTAATTACTCCCTTATAAATACACTTTTTCTAAAATTACTCCCTTACATAATTTTTTTTGAAATTACTCCCTTTTAAGACACTTTTGATCTAAAATCACTCCCAAAGTTCATTTTTTGGTCAAACAAAAGGGGAATATTTCAGACCATTTGAACATATTTCTTTGGGATTTAGGAGTACATTTATTTAAGAATTTCTTAACATGTTCAAATGGACCGAAATATTCGATTTTTGTTTGATCGAAAATGAAATTTGGAAGTAATTATAGATAAAATTGTTTTAAAAGGGAGTAATTTAAAAAAAAATATATATGAAAGTAATTTTAGAAAACATATATTTATAAGGGAGTAATTAAAAATTTTCCCATATATATATGGCAACAGAAGCGCACAAAAAAAATGTCTAGGCACAATAACATAAATATCACGTGCATGTTCACACATTTTCATCATTATTAATCACCGTACTCTTTTGTTACCAAACCCGTTACTTCCATATCATTATCACCATTACTCCTTGTACAATATCATCGTATCTCAATCAAATTAATAGCATCAATTCATCATATGTCAATCATGTCATTTCCATTACTATCACTAGGGATGTCATTGGGCGGAGCGGTGGTGGATGTAGGCTCCCCCAAATCTGCATCCACCAAGGAAAATCTCTACCCACACCTGCCCTACCATCCATGGCGGGTGGAAGTTTCCAAAACCGCACCCGCCCCACCACCCATGACTGGTGTATATCTAAAATTTGGTCTACTTATAAAAAAAATCACAATACTTTTAAATTGATCAATGATATTAAAGTTATAATGAATTTCAATAATAAATGTAAAAAACATTATAAAGTAATATTGCTTAAAATATAATTATACTATGCGGGTCGGCGGGTATTTAGCGGGTTAACAACATCCACCTCCGCCCCACCACCCATGGCGGGTACAAACTTGGCTTCCACATCCGCCCCACCACTCGCCAAACTCACACCCACATCCACCCCAACTAGGGCGGGTGCGGTGCGGTACCCGCTTATACCTGCCCCATTGACATCCCTAACTATCATCAATTTCTCAATATCCGGTGGTCAAATCACAATCACTATATCATTCGATCTTTTCATACCAATCACATTTTCATCATAATTGCTCATCGTAACACTTCATATTTCTATCATCTCAATATCATCATATCATCATATCATAGACCACCGGTGGCCGAAGCCTATGATTACCCGTGCACAGGGGAGCCGAAGCTGCCTCAATGATAACGTTATCTCATTTCAACAATAACATTACCTCATGGCATCATATCATATCATACTATATCGTTACCTCTCATTACCATCGTTTCCTTATACCATCATCTTATCAAACCATCTTGTTTCATCACATAGTATCTCATTTCATCGTATCATATCACAATTCATCGTATCGTATCTTGCCTCGTTATATCATGAATCGTACCTTATCTCATTCCATGTCCATCATTATCCATCGTCACCACAATTTATAACACACAATCATGAAAGCAACCAAAACATCGCACACATCCCTCTAATCTACCCCCCGAGGTTAACCACTTAGACTTGTAGTGACCAAGTTCTCTAGGGATGTCGCCCCACCTCGGCTTCTGGACATCTCTCTCACCTCAGTTGCTTGGATCACCACTCCACTTCATAAGGTTCATTTTAATTTCTAAGTTCATTCAATATCCTTTACATTCATTCTAAGATTAGCACTTTGAGATTCATTTTAAGGTTCATTTATACAGGATCGCGCTCTGATACCACTTTGTGACACCCCTATTTATGAGGAACGGGTCCCACATAAACAAGGATGTCACAGTGTCGAGATAACCCAACATGTAGTAACGAAACTTGCCAAGTCTCAACAATCTCATGCATATAAACGGAAAGGAAAAACAAACGAAATGCAACCAAGGACCAATTCCGATTACAACTCAACAATACAATCCAACAACTCGTATGTGATAAAGTCTAAACAAGGTAAATAAAATGGAGATGGCATCCCCAAGCAAGCACGCTAGGCATACTCCAAAAAACATGCATCCAACTCAAGCTCCGCGTCCTACGGGGTGAGGGTGACAACAAGGCAAAAACAACAACAGCCTAATTAGCTTCACGTAATCATCAATTAGCCAAAACATAACTAACTACTGGCTACATAACATATTAGCATCCAGTGAAAGTAAACGAGCTTTACAACATCATATCAAGCCATTCCTCTCGACCAACGCCCATTCCATTTCAATCCTCAACACGTCACCCTACATTTCCATCACACTCTGTTCGTCTTCGTAACCAACTCTTTGCCATTCACCTATCCGTCCACACCTCACATTTCATTACACGCAGCCACGCTTGGCATGAATAACCGTCTGTCATACCTCCCAATCCGACCGAATCGCTCAACAATCCAACCGAATCAATCACACAACAATCCGATCGGATCTAGCATTAATCCGACCGGATCAGCCTCGCTCGATCGAGCCTCCGGCCGCTCAATCGAGTCGTCTCACGGACCTGCAATCTGATACATTCGCTATTCGACATTTCCTCAACTAATTTATACAACATTCACGGGAGTTTTTGCATCACAAACACAACACAACAACAACAACGTTTAATCATCATATGCAACAATCAAAGGCACAACTCACAACGTAACCAATTCGTGAGTCCGAGTCATGACTTCTCGGCTCACCAACACAATCATACATATAAGTCAATCACAAGCATACATAACTACGTACATAAATAACAACAACAAGCATACATTCACATATAAACCTAACACATACTAGCTAAGTAAGGGATAAGCCCTTACCTTGAGTAGACGAGTCAAACTTAGTCTTAAGCAAGTCAAACCGTTACAAAACCTCCTCAACAAACTCGAACTCTACAATCAACGATTTATATATCAACAATAACACTATCTAACTCTAATCAAAGCATAACTTAAGAAGGATTCACAAAATAAACCAAACTAGTGAAAACCTAGGGTTTCAAGAGCTTAAGACGGTTATAACTCAAGAATTAGAATTCATCTAGGCGTATTAAAGATATGAGAGCATAGAGAACGAGAAGAGGAAACCAACTCGAGAAGAACGAGAGCGATTCGATGAGAAATGGAGGAGAAATCGACGAAAAATAGAGGGAGAAGTGGAGTAGGTGTGCCGCGGTAATGAAGGAGCAAAAGATAGTGTTTTGTTAGGTGATGTTTAGTGAGAGAAGTTGATAAATGAATTTGTGTGGGAAAAGAGGTAGTATGCTCAGTAAATAAACGAAAGTCAAAGGTGGGAGGAGAGGTTTTTTTGGTCAAACAAGGTCAAAACTCCAAAATACGACCACTAACTCTAGTTAGACATCTCAAAACCCAAAACCGACTTCACCTCTAGATTCCACTCAATTTTACGAGTCCAACGAGCACCCATACGTCACATTCCAATACCAAACGCTCAAATTCCCAAAATCACTCCAAAACGCCCTTATTACTAACTAAACTGACTTACAAAAATATGGGGTATTACAGTCTTCCCCCTAAAAAGAAATTCGTCCCGAAATTCCAACCAACAATCCGAACAACGACAACGTACGCACACAACACGAACATAACAACATAAAGCAACAAACAAAAACGAACAACAACCACATACGCGCGCGTTTCCTACCCCCTAAAAACGAAAAGTTACGTCCTCGTAACTTGAATACGTACCTCATGCAAACATGTGAGGATACTTATCATTCATCATGCTCTCCACCTCCCACGTAGCTTCCTCGGTGTTATGATTAGACCACAACACCTTCACCAAAGCCGTCTCACCGTTCCTTGTCTTCCTCACCTTGCGCTCCAATATCTGCAAGGCCACCTCCTCATATGCCAAGGACTCCTCTGGTTGAATCTCCTCGGGCTCTAACACATGTGTAGAGTCGCTCAAATACTTTTTCAACTAGGACACATGAAATACATCATTCACCCTCTCCAAAGCCTGTTAATGGCTAAAATTTTGTTTCCTAAAACATAATTACTAAAATGTTACCATAAGACATGATTTTTAGAATATTTTAAAACCAAAATATACAAAAAAAAACACAAATTAATTTTTAGAATATTTTAAACCCAAATTAAACAAAGTCACAAATTAAAATCAATCATAAACCAATTTGGGAATAAGTACGGCGGTATTTAAAAATGACAAATTCTACAGTGAGCCTGCCTCATCATATTAGACACACCCAAAAGTAACTATGTTATTTTTAAAAAGTAATCTAAATTGTTAAATTGAAAAGTAACTATATTGTACTTCAAAAGTAATTATAACATGTTTGAAAAGTAACTTAAACTCCAATCTTATACTTCGTATATGGTTTTACAAAACGTCGATTTGGACTTAATTGATTATTTTGGGGTGCGTATTGTGCTTCACAATCATTATGGGAAAACTATTTTGTGTTATAAGACATTTTCCTTACGAAAAAAACATTTTAATTAAAATGCCTATATTATATTTGAAAGTTCCACTAGTAAGTTTGATAATTACGCGGAAGAAACAAATTAAAAATTAAGATACAGTTATTCTTTTGATGACATGACTATTAATTGTGTCTCATACGGTGAGGCAATCTCACCGTAGAATTGCTCTTTAAAAATTTGCGGCGACATTTAGTACTCCCCATCATTTCATATTCATATCATCGATCTATGTTATAAATTTGATGTTATAACATTGAGTTTTATATGCACAAAAGCTTATTGACAATTGAAGAAAATATTAAGCCGCTTTGGGGAGTCTCGAGAATGTTAGAAGGTGATTTCGGGTCATGTGGACCCTTTTTGGTTCGAAGATTATCGAGGAAAAGTCGCTTTCAACCCGTCCCAAGTTAAAGTGTTGTCGTCCCAAGCTGTAGGGACAAGATGAAGCAAAGGAACCAGTGTTTTAGTCGTCCTTATCCTTTGGGACGAGGTGTGCATGTGTCCCGAGTTACCAGGACAGGGAAGTGTTCCATACTTAGTCAAATTCTGAGAATCTGGCATAAAGGTCCTTGGTCCCGAGGGTTTGGGACAGCTGTCCCGAGGGCTTGGGACAAGGATTGTTTCATACTTGGCCAAATTTCTAGTTTTTTCTAGAATAGTGCCTCGGTCCCAATCAGGACAGTCGTCCCGATGGCTTGAGACGAGCGCACTTCAGCGACTTTTCGATTTCTTTGCTAATTTTCGAAGGGTACTTATGTTTTTAAACCTAATGTAACCGGGCACTTTTTTTTATTATCTTTGGCACTAAAACGAAAACCCTCTCTTTTACATTAATATGTTCTTTAATTTCAATATCAAGACTTCGTAATCGAATCAACAAGAAGATTATTTTTCCAATCGAATCAAGATCGAAGCTTTTGTTCAACCACTTTGCCTCTATTTATTTCTCATAAGTTGGTAATCATTATTCTACTCCATTATTTCAATTCCAATAATTTCAATTGCAATTCGATCATGAATTATTGTATTTACATTGCTTTAGAATTTCTAATTAGGAGTGTTCAACGGTCGAAAACGAGACCGAAACCGGATTGGACCGGTATCGAAATCAAAAAAAATATGGACCGGAGACCGGACCGGTTTCAAAAATTTCAGTCCGAAAACCGGACCGTAAAATTTCGGTCCACGACTTTACCGGACCGGTTGGACCGTAATTCGACCGCACTCACTAGTTTCGGTAACTTTATAAAAAAAATTATTAATGTTACCCAATAAAAAAATTATGTATTAACTAAACATAATAACGGCAAATTAAATATTACTTCACAATATTTATGAAAATTTTATGCTCCGTAAAAATTAATTTATCAAAAAAAAAAATCAGCACTAATTCCGGTCTTTCCGGTCCAATCCGGTCCGAACCGAAAAAACCGGGTCCTGACCGGATTGGACCGGGAACCGAAATCCTCTAATAGCTTTGGTTGGACCTAAGACCGGACCGAATTTTCAAATTCCAGTTCCGGTCCGGTTGGTTACGGTCCGGTCCGGTCTGGTCCGGACCGGATGATGAATACTCATATTTGTAATCATGTGTGAGTAGTTCTGCATCTAGGTGATGGGGTGTTCATGGATTATTGTTGAAAATTAGGCGATTGTTTGATATTGGGATTGTTGTGCTTTTGTTCAATTGCTTGATTTTATTGCTTGCTCTATTGATTGTTGGCCACAATTAATTGATCAACTTGCAACCTTGAACTTAAGATCGAAAACCTAGTTGGAGTTTAAGCCTAAGTAATTGAAGGGGCCATTTGCTAGTAAGTTGCGGGATCCCGCTAGTTGACACTTCAGGTTAACTGTGAACCGAGAGGATGAGTTGCCACCTACCTAGCACATACCCAATGTCAGGACTTGAACCGACCGACTTGACCATATCCATGAATTGCCCCGAAACCTAGACTTTTACATTTATTTGATCACCTTTAGTCTTGTTTAGCTTAATCCATCAAAACTCGAACTTCACTTAGTCTATGATCGACCAATAGGTTGTAACACCCCCATTTAAGGAGGACGGGCCTCGCATAAATAAGGGTGTCACATTGTCGGGGTAAACCCCAACATGTAGTGAAAGAAACTTGTCAAGTCTCAAAGGTACAAACCTAAATATAAAACTGAGAGAAATAAAGATGCAACGTACAAGTGAAATGACCAAAATCCGGTCTACAAACAATACACGTCTACTCAAGTCGAGTGACAAACCAAACAACGAACGATAAAACTGAGACATCCCAAGCCCGATCATGCAACCAAGAACTCTTCCGCACATGCATCCAATGCTCAAGCTCTATGCCCTACGGGGTGGGGGAACACGCACAAAAAGAGAAAAGGGGAGAAAACCAAAAACAACCTAGTTAGCTTACACATAATTACCAAACATAAATGCAACGAAGGTTAACAAGTACATGTTGTAACTATTACTTAAAGCATAAGTGAACAAGCGTGAAATACAAGTATATAAGGAAAGGCAAAGCGAACGCCATCAAGGACCATGTTCACCGCGCCAATCTCGGCCACATACAATAAGATCATCTTCAATGCATTTCAATGTTTCCAATCTCGTTCTAAACGACATACTCCATCATCATAAGTTCATATTATACCAATATCGCGTTATAACTTCAACGTTCCCAATCGAACTAACGTTCATGCCTCATATAAATATCCATACACAACGTACACACCCCCGCATTTACTTTCACGTTTCAACATACATATACAAGTCCTCCACAAGAGGATTACTCTCTCTTCCGTCATCATCATACCTCGGTCCAATCCGTTACACAAGCTCAAGATATCGCGTCGTGATATACAACACATGCAAGATTATATCACACAATGTCTCAAAGATGATCAACAATGCAAGTAACTATTATGATCAATATCACTTACGCATCATTACACTCACTCTGTCACACTTCCTACTTATTTCGGTGTACTACATCATTCCATTACTCATTCCATTACTTGCTACACACTCAAACCATTAAATCAATCACACAAACAATGTCAAGCTTGTACAACAACTACACACACGCCTCGGCCAAACCGAGGCCTACACTCGGCAGTCCGCAGCTTCATCGAGCTGTACACACGCTGCACAACACTCATTCACTAACTAAAACAAGCTATTACGCAACTACACATTCAAACGCACACGCACACATACCACACGTGACCAACTTAACATGTACCGAGTCACAACCTCCCGGGTCATGTACTCACACGCACCAAAACAGCATTATTCTTACATTAACATACACACACACACACACACACACACACACACACACACACACACACACACACACA
>JAUEKU010105155.1:0-12874 GCA_032274805.1 Gypsophila paniculata
ATACAAAGTATCCCTTGTGAACCTATAAGAGATTTATTATGTTATCGTACTATTTGTAGAGGACACTAGCTCCAACAATTAATGTGAGAATACTAAGAGATTAGTATAGAAAAGCTCTCGACATTGAGGTTTTGAGTGAGTTTTCGAGGTTAGAAATGTGAAATCCGTACATGAAATGAAGCATGGGAGCTCTCCTTAAATAGGAGATTTGAAGCACGGTTTAGAAATTGCCATATTTTCTGGCGATTTGGGTGGGAGTCGCCAGAGTGCCTAGCGTTTGGGGGGATGTTTGACTATTGTTTCGTGCTTAGGACGTATTTTGATCGTGGGTAATGGGTTGAATTGAGGGTGTTATGCGTGAGGGAAGTTAAGGAATGAGTGGGGATTGGGTAGATTATGGTTTACGCTAGGGTTTTGAGGGTTTGTAGGGTTAGTAGGGTTAGCTTAGGGTTTAGTTTTTGAGGAACGAGTCTCGGGGGTCGGGAATGGGGCCACGGGGTTGAGTTTTGGGTTGAACCTTTGTAATATGTTTATTTGACTAGATACGATGAGCTGAGATCAATCGTGAGGTTGGATTTTGTATCTGAAGCTCCGAAAATCTAGCAATGGGTGGGTTTTAGGCTACTCGGGGCTCGGAAATAGGTTGTTTAGAGCTCGGGGGCTCGGAAAGGGGTTGTTTTGGTTGATTCAAGCTTTTGAGCTTGGATATGGACTTGCGAGTGGTAAATGGAGTTTTTGGGCACTCGACAAGGACTTGTGGGCTTTGTGGTGCCTTAAGGTGGTTCGATATGGGCTTTCGGGACTCGATATGGCCCTTCGGGACTCGGAAAGGGTTTTCGGGACCTCAGAATGTGTTTGTAAGGTTCAAAAGGGGCTTGTGGACTTTTGAGTATTTGAATGAGGTATGCGGGTACCTGATATTGACTTGTGGACTTGAAAATGTGCGACTGGGCTCAAAAATGGGGTTTTGGATCGATAACCGAGCCCTAAGTCAGGCCGGGATCGGATCTCGGACTGAACTTTCGATAAAAAAACCTTTTTTTGCTATAAATGGCTAATTAAGTCAGGACAAAGACTCGATTTTGACATTTGTGGTTCCGATAACTCAAAAATGGGCTAACAGGCCAGGATTCAGGCCGTTAGGGGTTTGAAATGGGCTTTTGAGGTTTGGAATGGGCTGTTTGAGGTTCGATCTAGGTTTTTAAGGTTTGGAGGCAGCTTCTGGCCAAAATTGTGCATCAAGGCTAACTAAAATCAAACATTATTCGCAATAAATCAATTAATTTGAGTTTGAGTTCTTTAACCGACTTCATTTTAGTGAAACCGAGTGATAATCCATTTCATCATCGTTGGTTTGGGAGATGCTGATCTGGGTATCTACAGAGCCCCCAGTTTGACTGAGTCTTGGATGAGACGAAAGTCAAACTAATGACAGAACTTCGGACCATTACAGTCTCAAGAACCATCGCGGCGCAGAGCATCTGTCTCTAAGAGAGGTGACGTGGACCTGTTACCGGGAAAATCGAGTGGAGGGACGGGGTGCATGTTTTGTAGATGCATGTCGGCCCAAATCGTTTTGATTTGGAATTGATTTTGAAATTGAGAAGGCGGTTCAGGAAATGTCGCCAAAGTACCTTAAAGTTTGAAAAATTGAACTTGAATCGGGTTTTTTAAATAAGCGCCCGAGTTGAATTTTGAAAATTTGAAATTGAATCGAGTTTTTAAATATGCCCCCGAGTTGAATTTTGAAAAATTGAAATTGAATCGGATTTTAAAATATGCCCCCGAGTTGAATTTTGAAAAATTGAAATTGAATCGGGTTTTTAAATATGCCCCTGAGTTGAATTTTGAAAAATTGAAATTAAATCGGGTTTTTAAATATGCCCCCGAGTTGAATTTTGAAAAATTGAAATTGAATGGGTTTTTAAATATGCCCCCGAGTTGAATTTTGAAAATTTGAAATTGAATCGGGTTTTTTAATTTGCCTCCGAGTTGAATTTTGAAAAATTGAAATTGAATCGGGTTTTTAAATATGCCCCCGAGTTGAATTTTGAAAAATTGAAATTGAATCGGGTTTTCAAATATGCTCCCGAGTTGAAATTTTGAAAAATTTGAACTTCAAGTCGGGTTTTTAAATATGCCTCCGAGTTGAATTTTAAAAAATTAAAATTGAATCGGGTTTTTAAATATGTCCCCAAGTTGAAATTTTGAAAAATTTCAACTTCAAGTCGGGTTTAAACATTATAGTATGCCCCCGAGTTAAAATTTTGAAAAATTGATTTTTGGTAAAGCGGTTCAAATGTCGCCAAATTTGAAAATGTTTGAAGTAGATACAGCGGTTAGGATGTCACCAAATAGAGGTCGAAAAATGTTTCGAGATTTGAATTGGATATTGACACGAACTTGAATTTTGAAATGATAATCCGGAGTTGACTCAGAAAGCGAAGTATGCGTGACTCGTGACTCAAAAATGATTCCAACGCTAGCAACTGTTACGTGCTTTGAAACCGTAATGTCATATGCATTGGGATAAGACGTTTGGTTGGATATGGTGAAGCCGGTTTTGTAAATGTCGGGTTACCATGGCACTACAAGAAAACAGGAAAAATCCGACCCATATAAATGGTCGGAAAAAAGCCAAAAACGGTCAGAAAAAACCATTTTCGACCGATAAACGAATACTTCCGACCATTAACCATCGGTCGTTGTAAATGGTCGGTAATAGGAAAAAACCGACCAAATTTAGATGGTCGTAAATTTTCCGACCGATTGTGTGGTCGGATTTGGGTGTTTTTGGTCGGAAAATTGGCTTCAGGATATGTCTAGAATAAAAGAAAAATAGTTGGGAAGGGGGAAAACGGTCGGAAATTTCAGACCGAAAGTGGTCGGAAAAAAGGGGTGGCGGTCGGAAATTCAAAAAAAAAAAAAAAATTGTCCAGAATGTATGCTTTTTGTGCCAGTCTGATAATGGTCGGAAATCGGTCGGATTAACCGACCGAAATTGGTCGGAAAATGTGGGGCGGTCGAAAATTCCAAGAAACGAAAATTGTCCAGAATGTATGCTTGTTTTGGGAGTCGGAAATCGGTCGGAAAAAGGTCGGATTAACAGACCAAAAGTGGTCGGAAATTCCTAATTGCGGTCGGAAATGGATTTGAGCTCATTTTTCCAGAATCCAAAGGATTTCCCCAGTCTGAATGGCGGTCGGAAATTAGTGTCAATTTGACAATGTTTTTGCCAGCCTCTAATGGCCCCAAAATAAGAGAAAACCTGCAATGAAAACTCCATAGTCCAAACAACCAATTCCGCAAGTCAATCAAAGCCTCAAAAGGCATCAAACCGCCAAAAGTCATTCAAAGGCTACGAACACATGCCAATTCACAAATTCACACCAAACAAGATTGAAATGGTCCAAATTGTTAGCTTCAAATGCTAGAAATATTAACAAACGTTTCAAAGTTGCATACAAACTATCCAACAAAGCTAAACGCAAATAAAATCCATACAAATCGTCTAAGGAAATTAAAAGCATTGTCATGATTCGGGAACGCATTAAAAGTTACATAACCACTTAAACACTAAGTCCCATAGCGGCTCCACTACCATTTCCTCCTCCTCCTCCTCCTCCTCCCGAGTTAGGGTCTCTAGGGTCGGGTTGAGTGGCATTAAAAGCATTGTGGCAATTTAGGAAAGCATTATTGACCAAGTCTTGCAATGCTAAAACATTCGCTCGAAGCTTAGCTTCACTTTCTTTATGGGCTAGTATGAAGGCTTCCTTCTCTTCCCTTTCTTTCTTTAATAGCTCCTCCGCATCACTTATTCGGGTAGAAAGTTGAGATAACATACCCGGAACATATGTGGTTGTCTTCGGAGTAGAGGATCTAGCTCGGTTTGGTTTTTCGAAGAACATATCAGCCACGGTACCTACACCAAAGACTCCTCCTTTCTTGTAGCCACCGGTGGCTTCATAATAAACGGCATTCTCGTCAACCGGCTTCCCTTCTTCCTTCAACCTCTCAATCATAGCCATGATCTTAGCCTACAATTTATTAAATGGAAAACTAATTATAGCAAAGTTCTAAGCAAAATGAGAAACGATTATAATCATGATCCAATAAAACGAGAAATGACTTAAATAAGAATATAAAAAAGTTCCAACATATTAAAAAAGAAAAGACTTACATAAAGTTCGGCAGATTTTGGGCTTCTAAATTGTAAATCACCCGTTTCCGCATCACGAACGGTATATTTAGCAATAAATAGCCCCAAAGCACTTGGTAATTCCCCATTCTTCTCCTTAGCCTTGATAAATATAAAAATATTACACATCGACCAATAATATAATTAATTCAATGCATATAAAGATAGTTGTACACGATTTTACCATTCGTTTAGCATGTTCGGCTGCCGAGATACAACCGAAACAATGGGTTGATGGTCCAGCTTTTGATTTATTTGCCTTGTTGATGGCTGATCTTGTTCCTGCCTTTATACCTTCCCTCTTCTTCTTAAAATCTTCATAAAGTGTAGGAGTCATATATATGGGTTTACTCTTTCGCTTGTAATTGTCATAAGCCATGCCTTTAAGACAGGTTTGGAGTGTTTCTTCGAATTCCTCACGGACAAAAGGCTCAATCTCCGGGCTCCATCGATAATAAGTTTGTATTTAAGGACAAAATAGAATAACATTTGTTAGAAACACAATATAATAACACTACAAGGTCAGTGTGCTTCTGTTATGATATTGTGTTCACCAGGTCAGAAAAAGAGATCCGAACACGACCCAATAGGGTCATCTAAATCTAACACTACAAGGTCAGTGTGCTTCTGTTATGACATTGATGATATGCATGCATATTATAGGGAGAGCCTATAACTCTAAGCCTAAGATAGTTATGCTTCTTAAAGTCCAACTAAATCACGCGTAACAAGTTACAATTCCAATTACGACCTGCAGAAACATATCAATCGAACACCGATCAAAAATTTACCTCACCTCAGTGGCGCCCGCAGTTACGATCCGGACTATGGCTGTGTGTGTGTGCGCGCGGGTGTGGGTTGTTGTTTGGTTGGGGGGGAGGGGGGGAGGGTTTCGGTTTTAGGCAGTCTTACACCATTGGCTGAAGCATAGATGTGGGACGCATCTGGATTTGAGTTAGACCCACAAATACCCCTCATACTAATATACTATAAATAAAGTTTATTAATAGTGCAGACTCTGATAAAAAGAAGAAATATCCAAAACATTAATAGGCACTCTAACTTCCACAGAGCAAGAGCAAGAGCAATAGCAATAGCAATAGCAATAGCAATAGCAATAGCAATAGCAATGTGGTACACATATACCACTCAGAAACTCCGTATCAAAAATAGCGCACAGTACGGATTATAATTCCTCAATCCTCATTCTCCACGATTGTCAATAAAATTCAGAAGCATGTAAGGGCACAATTGGAGACAAAACCTACCAAGGGATTTCCTGAACTTGGAGGAAAAGGTCATTCAAAATGGCTGCTAAACAAGAACGAAAAATTGATTATGGTATTGTAAAATTTTTGCCAGGGTGGTTTCGACTCAGGTATTGTGGCATCAGCAAACATTTGCAAGGCTCAAGCTGGAGACAAAAGATGGTTCAAGGGAGCTAAAAATTTCGTCGAAAATGCTACCTCTTCTTTCAGTGTTGCTTAATCTGGGAGGCTAAGCCCTGATGCAAGCAAAGGGGACACTGGAGTTTACAAAGTTTATATGGATATTTAGCAGCTAATTTAGTCCCACCTTGTAGTGTAACATGATTTATTAAAAAACACTGAAAACTAGCATGGGAAGAAACAATGTAAATTGGAGGGAGTACTAAAATTAGTGATCAAAAACGAAATATACCCTAAAGACATTGAACCATTGGTTCCTTATCTCCTCAGTGGTCTCAGAATAGTTCATCCATGGCTCATCATATACCGCCTCAATCGACTTTGTGACCGCACGGGAAACATCATTGGTTTTAAACCTATAGAAAAAGTTAATTCACGTTTTTATAAGATAAATATCCACATATGTGTAATGAGTATAATTAAATTAGGAGTTTTGAATTTATATACCATATGTCGCTAATCGGGTATAATAATGGCAAAAGAGACGACCCGGTGGACGAGTTCCCCAATCCCGATCCCGATCCTCCACCTTGCTCAAACGTAGGTATCACGGTAGACCGTGGAGTAGGCTCTGAAGTAGGCTGCGGGATAGGTTATGTCCCTCTCTTCCTACGTTTGCCTGCCATCAATATCTATTTCATAGAAAAAGTTGTTAGTGCACTATAAACAACCAAATTAAAATTGAAATATCTATTTTATATCAATGATAAACAACGAGTTAACATATCTAGTTCATTGAGAAATATCTTCTCATATTACACATTCTAATCATTACAATCGATTCATACAAGTGGAAATATTATCAATCATTAAATAGATAGCATAATAAATTTACATCACGAGTCATTATCATCATCATCGTCCGTGTCATCATCGTCATTCGAATCTGTATCATAGAAGTCATCATCATTGGACTCTGTGTCATCAAACTCAATGGATTCAACATCATCTTCTTCTCCACTACTTACAACATCTTCCCCACCACCTTCTAACTCGCCACCATCCTCCTCTTCGTGTACCTCCACCTCCTCACGCTCTTCATCATTTACGTCACCTTCTTCTCCCAACTTAATGTCATCAATCTCATCAACGACCGATAACATTATGTCATGGGGTACTACCTCCTCTTGAAAGAAAGTTGTATCAATAGGTGCATCTATTCGTGATCTTGCCTTAGTTTTGAATATCGCCCACCATTGATCTCGATCTTTAGTTGTACTTGGATATGATGCATAGTATACTTGTTGAGCTTGATGTGCTAACACAAATTGTAACTCCCCTGACCACTACACCGGACATGAGATGTCACCGATAGTCACCTTCCAGGTTGTGTACTGGCCCCACAGATCAACACGGGTCCTTTCCAGCGCATTTTGTCATCACTCATGCGCATCCCGGGGGGTTCCCAGGAGGTCACCCATCCTGAAATTGCTCTCAGCCAAGCACGCTTAACTGAGGAGTTCTTTCGAGTGAGCAACCGGAAAAGAAAGTGCACTTTGTTGATATGAGTAGTATCATCAATCCTTTTAAGCTATCATATGAGCCCATACATGGATCCTTCAAGAATTTCGTTTGGGTATTACACAAATGGATCATATTTTTGATATTTCCTTTTGTGATTCACTTCAACAAGTTTGTATGGCTCATGTACATTAATGCCTTTCACAGAGTTATCAAACCAATCACAACGAAACAACACAATCCTATAGTTGCTCTTTGAACCAAAATAACTTATCTCGATTATTTCTTGTAAAATGCCATAATAATCATTCTCGTCATCAGAAGTAACACATACTCCATAATTCATGGTAGATTTATGCTCCCCATAGTCATATGTGTGAAAATTAAAACCGTTGATTGAGTATCTATTCCAATGTCTAACCCTTCTACTAAGACCCATGGATAAAGCTCGAATCAAATCATCGTTGTCTTTTAAGGCTATGACCTATATATGAAATAAGGTTGTTATAATAATGGTGAATCCACATATTTAGATACATTATTAATATTATTGTTATGTGACTTGCTTCATTCTTAAGCCACTTCGAAAATTGTTCTTCGTGTTTATTCCAAACATCATCTACACATTCTTGAGGATGTCGATCAATAATATACTTCTCGAAGGCTCTATTTAAAATAAAATGAATTAGGTTATAGCCTTATTTCTGAAATAAAATGAATTATTATCTAATGAGTTCAATAACTTACTTTTCATAGTCTCTCAGAAATTCGCAATTCTTCAATACGTAAAGGTGTGCCCAAGCATACTCTTTTGTATCCAAGAATCTTGTACTTCCCTTCGTGGATGTACCCTCGAAATCATACCGAAACATCTCCGGTAAATCAACATTTATCGACTCCTTCTCACCAACACCCAAATCTTTAGCTTTTGTGTCTATGTGTTCTTCGAAATAAAGTGAACAAAAAATTGCTATCTCTTCCGTTATTTATGCATTGCATATAGAACCTTCCACTCTAGCTTTATTATCAACTTTTCTCTTCAAGTGGTTAAGAAACCTAAGTCAAAATAACAACTATCAAATACGACAAAAAATAGATGTGGCTAATTAAATTACGTAAGTTGTTAATTACCTCTCAAATGGGCACATCCATCTATATTGAACCGGTCCACCAACTTTTGCTTCATATGCTAAGTGGACGGGGAGAAGCTCCATAGAATTGAAAAATGAAGGGGGAAATATCTTTTCCAATTTACATAGGATCACGGGAATGTTGGCATCGAGACGAATCATATCATCTACTTTAATACTAGATGAGCATAAGTCTCGAAAAAATTGACTAATCTCAGTTATTGCATTCCACTCATTAGTCGAAAGTAATCGATTCAAAGCTACCGGTAGTAAACGCTCCATGATCACATGACAATCATGACTCTTCATTCCATGTAGCCTTCATTCTTTTAAATCCAAACATCTGCTCAAATTCGTTGCATACCCGTCCGGAAACTTTAAGTTATCAAACCATTCACACAACACCTTCTTTTTAGACTTAGTACGAATAAATTTCGCTTCTTTCCTTGAAGGACAATATTCTTTTAAGTCAGCTATTGATTTTGGGCCGTGTGCGGTTTTGTTTTTCACATCCATCACCGTGTGGATTAATTGTTCAAAAAAGTTTTTCTCGATGTGCATAACATCAAGGTTATGTCGAAGCAATAAGTATTTCCAGTACGGAAGATCCCAGAAAATACTTCGCTTCCACTACCCAACCTTCTTCTTTTTTAATTTTTACAACTCATGAGGGGTACCATCAATAATGCTAGGTAGGTGTTCCACAGCTTGCCATACTTCATGACCGGATAATATAGGAGGAGCGGTGGCTTTAATGGTCTTATCAACCAAGAAATTTTTAGTATCCTTCCGAAATGGATGGTCAACAGGCAAAAATTGTCGGTGAGAGTCAAACCAACTTTGCTTCACTCCTTTTGTAAGTATAAACGACTTAGTGCCATTCAGGCAATATGGACATGCATTTACACCGGCTGTGGTCCACCCAGAAAGCATTCCATAAGCAGGAAAATCATTAATTGTCCACATGAGTGATGCTTTGAGATTAAAAATTTGTTTCAAGGAGACATCATAAGTCGGAACACCAATTTCCCATAAATGTTTCAACTCTTCAATCAGTGGATGCATGTACACATCCAAGTTATGCTTAGGGTTCTTAGGACCGGGAATTATTAAAGATAAGAATATGAATTGCCTTTTCATACACAACCATGGAGGCAAATTGTAAGGAGTTAGCATTACAGGCCAACAAGAATACGACTTCCCAAATTGTCCAAATGGTGAGAATCCGTCTGTGCACAACCCTAAACGTACATTCCGAGGCTCGCTAGCAAAATTTGGGAAATTTTCATCGAAATCCTTCCATGCCTCTCCATCACTAGGATGAGACATTGTAGCAACACGGATTTTCACGACATCTAATTTAATACTTTAATTGAATAAATCTATTATCTGAAAATCACTCCCAATTTTTCGCGAATTATGTTACAATTAAAACTACTATTAAGAGTATTAACAATCTCAATTCCCAAAATTCAAACCGATGAACCATGGTCGAATTCATACTCAGTCGAGCCAGACTAGTAACTAAACCTTTCTCGAGTTTTCAACCTCGAATCAGGTAATACAGACCATTCAATTTCAAACTTCTAGACCCCCCTTACCCACGTAATGCAGATTTCTAATATGAAGTATTAGCTGTTAACTGTAATTTCGTAATATAATATTGTGGTTAATTCAGTAATATAAAATTTCGATATAAAAATTTTTATAAATTTTTCGTAAAATAAAAATATTACTATTCACTATTCACTATTCGTACATATTTTCGTATTCCCGTATTCCGTATTCTGTATTCCGTATTCCGTATTTATACGTATAAAATACGTACATTACTATTCAATCATTTAATATTCATTTCTAATATTACTCGTTTTGTTTTAATTCCTATTGGTCGATCGATTTTCAATCAATCATTTCTCGACCTTTTTAAATCTTATTCGAGCCTCGTCTCTTGCATTAGATTCCTAATAGAATATATTAAATATTATACCCATTGGGATCGTCTTGATTAATCGTTAACTATTTCGTAACTTTCTCTATTTATAACATCTCCGAAAATCGCCGAAATGCGAAACCGTCAATTAAACTCGATTCCTAATCATCGATTAATCAAGTGGGACCATCCAAGAGGCAACCAAGGGTCCCTTGACCCTTGGGGCTGTCGAAATTTAGGCTTCAAAGGGCAAGAATGGTCTTTTCTTTTACCTTATGCCTTAGTCATTAGTCATTACCTTAGTCATCACCCTTAGTCACCACCCTTATCCCTTCATTTTTTCCATCAATGCAAAGCATCCTAATGATCATTTTTAATGACTTTGTAGTGCATGACTTGGTGACTAAGCTAGTACATGATTTATCATACATTTAAGTAAGTAAAAATGAGAAAAAACATTCATACTCCCTAGTCCATACCACACGACATACATACATTCACACACTACATTTCACTTCTTTTTATTCACTTCACTTACTCTAAATTACCTCTCAAACATCCCTTTCCTATTCTAAAGCCTTAACCCTTAGTAAACTTAGAGAATACTTTACTAATCCTTTAGTAATCCACTTCTAATTCCTTAAGAAACTCATGTAAGTGTTCATCCTTTACTCAAACATTGAATTCACATTAACATCTACCATGTTTTAGTACATGATTCATGTTAATGTTTATGACATGTTAGTCTTCCATATGTTAGTTAGAACACTACACATTCAACATGAATCATCAAAGTCATCTTCATGTGTTCATCATCCAACTTAAATCATTCTCAAAATGATCACCTAAAAGACATCCACTTAAATGAAAACCTTAAAATTTATTTACTCCTTTCATTATCGCAATGAAAGTCGATGTTTCATCACTTTAATTAAAATTCTCCTTTCATTATCGCTATGAAAGTCGATATTTCATCACTTTAATTAAAGTACTCCTTTCCTAATCGTAGTAGAAATCGATAATTCATTACCTCGATTAAACCTTTAATACTATGAGATGATAAACGATGATCACTTAAATGGATTCCTATAATTAAAATACTCCTTTCATTATCGCAATTGTTTTGACAAATTTTTGTAGGGTATTCGATTGAGTGAGATGTGGATCAATTAGTAAAGACTTGCTAATGAAAAATGAACAAAAGGAAATCAAACAATAAAGGAGAAAATGACACAAGAGATGATGACGCAGAAACCCTTCAGGAATGGAGGGAAAACTGCGGGCGCCAAGCCAGGAGTGCTTCACTATGATCGTATGAATGAGTACAATAATCGGAATGATAATAATTCTCTATGTAAAATAATGTAACTTCTATGAATATTTTATGATGAATGCATGAGGTAGATGTTGTGTAACCCCTTCTCTATGATGCCCTTCTTCCTTTTGTAGTCGTTGTTAGGAGTCGTTAATCATCCTAAACTCAAGGAAACAGCCGCGCTTAATGGGGGGAAGTGGGGGTAACCACCCACTTTCTTAGTTGAAGACCTCTTCTCCCGCATCCAGTTTCCAGCCGTTTCCGGCTGATCAGTAGGCATGTTTACAATCGAGGCTGACCTAGTCCATGCGTACGGCCCAAGTCTTTATGTATCGGCAATATGGATCTTGAGCATTACTTAGTTTGAACCTGTTAACTTTGGGCCCAACACAACGGAATCCAGCTGTTGCTAAACAGTACAACCACATTGCTATGAAGGGACGCTAATTTGTGCACCGTCCCGGCCACAAAATGCTCCCTGAAAATCTTATGTAGGACTTAAGAATTTAGATGTTGATTGAAAAAGGAAATTTCTATGTGGTGATACCATAAACATAAAGCACACGATTATTATGCTTCATGCTGAAGTACACATTTAAGACCCGCACGTTTTTGCTCATTGTTATAGCATGTGACATATGGCCAACATATTTGCCAATTTGTTGCAGTTAATGAGAGCCTGAGCAGAAAAGCAGTTCATAAGGCTATCTTGGAATCAGCGGCACTTATCGGGGCTAGTGTTCTCCAAGTCTACTTACGGAGACGCCTATTTGAACGCAAGATTGGTGTTACTCGAGTTTAGTACATGTATTAAGTGCATTTTCACTAGCTCGTGATTTTATACCGGCTTCAGGTGTATTCTATCGTACGCCTTATCTATTTGGCCTTATTATCCTCACTGAAGCGGTCGGGCTGTTTATTTCGGGATTCGAGTCGATCCGGCTTGATTTGAGAAGATGATCCTCTGTATCATAGAGCACCTGTTGTAGAACACAAGTTCTTGGATGAGACGATCTAACAACAACGTTATTATGAGAACTCTCACATAAGAAGGTTGTTATATAGAGATTTACATTTAACTTCTTTAAAAATCAGTAGGTCTCACGGTGAAACAGTTTCACAGGAGACCTATTGGTGGTAGAAACTGTGTCATGTTTGATCATGTATTGCCATTCATGGATGGTGTGCTGTACTTTCGATTAGTTATAGTAATTTGATATTGTTCAATCTATTTATGGTTGTTTAATTGTACTCCCTCCAAACAATCCATTTCTTTCCATTTCATAATGGCACAAGGATTAAACAAAAAAAGTGTGTGGATGAAATTGGTGGAAAAACATAAAGTAAAGTCATAAAGTAGATTGTGTGGATGAGATTGATTGAAAGTTG